>JAXIVH010000036.1:657954-662208 GCA_036785325.1 Urophycis tenuis | reverse complement strand
CTCTGAGTTCTGGGCTGCGGGCTCTATAGACGACGTGGGCTAGGTGGGCTATGTAGGCTAATGGGGGGGGGGGTTATCCACCTGCTCAGCAGAAAAGTGACATAATGCGCTCGTATACGCACACAGGATCACACACACAGACACACACACACACACACACACACACACATGGGCTTGCAAACACACATATGAAGACATGTGGCATGCACCTGACGTGCTCACGCACGCACACACACACACACACACACACACACACACACACACACACACATACACACAAACGCTAAAACACACATGACAGGCAACACACACACACACACAAACACAAAAGGCCTGTGTTGCACCCTGTTTTGTCTCTTTTTGTGTTTTCCTTAAGTTGCAGTGAGTTGATGGCTTAGGGCCACCGTAGGAACCAGTGATGAGGAACTGGTGATGGGGTGGGACTGCTGACTCATGTTCTGTTTATCTCCTCTGTTCCAGAGCTCCTCGGTTCAGCAAAGAAAGTCAACGTTAACTTCCAAGATACTGATGGGTGAGTCTTCTGATGATTACACACACACACACACACACACACACACACACACACACACACACATACACACTGGCCCGCACACACATACACGCACAATCACACTCACACACTCACACAAAATCCTTCACATGGACACACAAGATTGTGCGCATACGAATGGGCACACACACACACAAATGCAAGCACGCACCCATGCAGACACACACACACACACACACACACACACACACACACACACACACACACACACACACACACACACACATACACACACACATTTTTAATTTGTAATAGCATGATTCATCTTGCACCACTTGCCATTTCCATTACACACACACAGCCTTGACTAGAATAATATCACCATTCTCTCTTTCTCCATCTCTCATTATTTCCTCAACCTCATTCTCTCCATTCCCATCCTTGTGTGCACCCACTCGTTTCTCCACCGCTCATTCCCTCCATCACTCCTCCTTCTCTTCTTCTCATAAGCATCCCTCTATAAATGTCTCTCTATCTTTACCCCACTCTGTCCATCACTATTCTGGTCCCATCTAAACATCCCACCTCTGTTAGAGGTAAAGTTTAATAATACATGCGTAGCACACTTTTACTTTGAGAGTTCCATAATGTCTGCCCATTAAGGCACCCATTGCTCCCTCACCATCCTTGGAAAGAGGGACCTCTCTCTCTGTGTTCCTTCTCAAGTTGTCCTCCTCCATCATTAAGGGAGTTCGTCTTGCCCTTTGGATGGCTTAGGGCGAGACGGGCGTCCTATAATGTGGCTGTGTTAGTACACTGTGTAAGTGAACAGGGACAGTGTTATTTTAAGTACAGTGTCATTATATGGACTGTGTTTGTTTAAGTACGGTGTTAGTGTAAGTGCAGCGTTAGCATAAGTGCAGTGTTAATATAAGTATAGTGTTAGTATAAGTACTGTGTTAGTATAATTATAAATACTGTGTTAGCATAAGTACTGTGTTAGTATAAATACTGTGTTAGTATGAGTATAGTGTTAGCATAAATACTGCTTTAGTATAAATACTGTGTTAGTATAAATACTGTGTTAGCATAAGTATAGGGTTGGCATAAATACTGTGTTAGTATAATTACTTTGTTTGTATAAATACTGTGTTAATATAACTACATTGTTAGTATAAGTACAGTGTCATGATAATACATTGAAAGTAAGGCCTATAGCATAGATGAGTAGATAATCAATATGTAGGTAAGTTAGCAGATAAGTAGATAAGTTATTATTAGTATTGTTAAGTGTTAAGTGTTAAGTGTGTTAGTGTTTTATGGGTTGTCAGGCATTTGTAGCTTTAAGTGTGTGTTGCGCTAAACAGGCGGTGATGAGGACTGCTGGAATATAAACATGTATCCGAGAGACAGAGCGAAAGAGAGAGAATGAGAGCGAGAGAGAGAGAGACAGAGAGAGAGAGAGAGAGAGAGAGAGAGAGAGAGAGAGAGAGAGAGAGAGAGAGAGAGAGAGAAAGAGAGAGAGCTGTTCGTGTGACGGTACACCTGTAAGTTTTATTGGCCACTGCATGGACAGGTTCATGGAGTGTGTGTGTGTGTTATTGTGCTTGAATGTGTGTGTGTGTGTGTGTGTGTGTGTGTGTGTGTGTGTGTGTGTGTGTGTGTGTGTGTGTGTGTGTGTGTGCGTGAGTGTGTGTGTGTGTGTGTGTGTGTGTGTGTGTGCGTGAGTGTGTATGTGTGGTGTGTCGGTGTGTGTGTGTGTGTTATTGCTTGATTGTGTGTGCGGTGTGTGTGTGTGTGTGTGTGGGCGTTTGTTGTGTCGTGTTGCGTTGTCCACACGAAGCTGCAAATTCAACAGTGGAAAAAAAAGCTAACTAGAAGCGCCTGTCCTTCTGATTTTGTGTCCAGGAAACTATCCCAGTCCAGCAATTATCCAACCTCTCACAGAGTGGAACATAAACAGCTGCTCATTTAAATAGCCGAGTCAACCTTTAAGTGGCGCTGAGGAGATAAACACAAAACAAACACTCTTAATATCCTCTGCTCACGAGTACAGTGGGTTCTTGTGAGTGCAAATGTTAGAAACATTCACTTAAACAAACTCTCTCTCTCTCTCTCTCTCTCTCTCTCTCTCTCTCTCTCTCCTCTCTCTCTCTCTCTCTCTCTCTCTCTCTCTCTCTCTCTCTCTCTCTCTTTGTCTCTCTCCACACACACACACACACACGAACATACAGTTCATGTGTGACTGACATACAGGCTGCACTATAGGATGCACACACGCAAATATACGCCCACATACACATGGGGTTACGCAAACATGTATAAATATACGCTCACATACATACACGCATGTAAATGCACAGGCAAATACACATATACCTGCCATCCTTTTACAGTTCCATCTGTCTTGGTTTGCTCACTGCAACACATTCAATTACAATAGAAGTGTGTGTGTGTGTGTGTGTGTGTGTGTGTGTGTGTGTGTGTGTGTGTGTGTGTGTGTGTGTGTTCAGCATGTGATTTGTGAAATATTAACACCTTGAGAGACCGTGGAATAAAATATTCCTCATTATTGAAAGTAGGTCAAAGAGTGAGTGTGTGTGTGTGTGTGTGTGTGTGTGTGTGTGTGTGTGTGTGTGAAAGAGAGAGAGAGAGAGAGAGAGAGTAAGAGGTGAGAGAGATGAAGTGGTGTGTTGTAATTGGGCATGTGGGATTTTGTGTGTGTGTGTGTCTGTGTGCGTGCATGCGTGTTTGTGGGACCTTTTTGTCGTGTGCGATTGTGTGTGTGTGTGTGTAACAATGCGTATGAAATTGTTACACCTTAAGTGTGTTTAATCCACTTTGTGTCAGTGTGTTTAACCACAAGGGCTGCGTGGTAGCTGAACGCACACACGCATCTCGTGTATTAATATCACCATTACCATGGCAACAGAGCAGTCGAGCGGAGCTCATGGCGTGCAGGTTAACGCCAAGTGTGTCGTGTGTCAGTGTGTAAGTCAGTCAGTCATCCGGCTGCCGGGCAGCACAGTCACATGGTCATCACTGATCCCCGGGAGGGGGGTCCAATAGGAAGCCACGACGCCGTTCCTGATGCTCCGGAGACTGCGCTCCAAAGCTATTTCCTCCTGGTCCTCCCTTCCTGCTGCTCTGTCCGCACGGGTAACGGTTTTGGCTTTCGATGGCGGTTGTTGGCGCGTCCACGGAGACCTTCAGACGCGCCTCAGGGGTCTTCGTGACCCTCGTCCATGGATGACCATGAGCACACCAGTCACAATCGCCATCGCAGCGTTCGTGGCGTGGTGTGGCTTGTTGTTTTCCCCCCCCGTATGGTGCAGCCCCTCGTCCCAACCCGGCCCATGTGTCAGCGTAGCACTGAATCAGAAGTATTTAGAGGAACCCCAGGAGAACGCTCTGCCCGGGAGAACCCTCCCATTCCACCCCCAGAACCCACGTCGTGGCACGGCACCACGACCGCTGCGCGTGGAAATACTACAAACCGTCGGGTCGCGGAAACACAATTAGCCAGACAGACTGACTGACAGACGCAGCCAGAGATGATAAAAGATGAACTCAATTAGTGGTAATTGAGGTTAGTTGGTCAAAATGACAGACCAATGTCGAGGAATGAGAGGAGGAGAGCAGGGGGGGGGAGGGGGGGCGAGCTGGAGAAGGAAAGAGACAGAGAGAGAGAGAGAGAGAGAGAGAGAGAGAGAGAGAGAGAGAGAGAGAGAGAGAGAGAAGGC
>JAXIVH010000036.1:637954-647954 GCA_036785325.1 Urophycis tenuis | reverse complement strand
CCCCCCCCCGTCCCTCTTTCAGATGCGTCAGCAGCCCTCCAGGTCCGCGCGGTGAAGGACTACTGCAACAACTACGACCTGACCAGCCTCAACATCAAAGCGGGTGACGTCATCACGGTAACCACGACACTGGGACATCAGCGGCGACGTCAGAGCGCAAGTCAGCTGCGCTGCTCGCGCTGTTCACTGATGCACGTGTGGGAGGAAGCTGTCGCTCCGTTCTATACATGAATATAATACATGAGTAATATGCGTCATCGTCAAATGGGAAAGGCAAACAGGCACTTGCAGAAGCATTCACACGTTAAAGGGGTAGTCCAGAATTTTGGATAGGACCTAATTTCCATGTTAGCCAGTGTGTTATTTATCATTGGAGATGTTTTCAACAAATTTCATTATACTTATACTTCCTGGTAGCAGGCTACGGCAGCGGCGGACTGATATGACCTAGGTTTCCGGCAGAAACTAGTCCCTCAAAATGTGATGATTCATGCGATGGGAGGTTAGTTTCATTTCTAACATTATTCTATCAACATAGACATTCACATTGATAAACTGGCGTTATTTGCCTCGGGTGCACTGTGGAGTGGGTAAGAAACCGAAACCGTTGACTTGCGCTAGCCTAGCACCAGCAAACTCTACAACTAGAAGAACTGAATGAGATGTGTTTAAAACGTCTCCAATGATAAATACCACACAGGATAACTTGGAAATGAGGTCCTATGCCAAAAATTCCGAACTACCCCTTTAACAATTTCAATCAGAATAAAAGCTTGTTTTGGAGCTGCCACAAAATCTCTTCAAAACGTACACACTTGACCGCCAGAGAGATCATACAGCTAATCGAAGCACGACGCAATAGAGCTCATGGGAAATTTTGTCTTCAGTCCAGGGAGCACAGCCGGTCGTTTAATAGATTATCGTTAGGGTTGGCGATTTGGCAAACTTTGATCCCACTGCTCTCCTCTGGCCTTCCTCCAAAGCCACGCCCCCAAAACACACGACTAGCTCGCTAGCTTCAGTGATAGGTCTGCCTCGCCTTGTGGAAGACTACCATGTGCAGTGACTGACCGGGCAGGATGCCCCGCAGGTAGGTGGGTGGGTAGGTAGGCAGACAGACAGGTAGGCTGTCCAGTAATTTAATTCGGCCCGAAAGCTAATGAAAGGCCTGCATCAGCCACAGATACCTGATACCTTTTTTTTGTCAGAACATTTGATTCATTGATTGCTGTGGGGTGTGAAGACATTTAAAAAAAAAGCCTGCTTCTAAAATAAACTTTCCCACTCTAGCAATAACATATCTTTTTTGCTTTTTAATATATACAGTATATTTTTTGATATTTATTTTAATCTTATTGAGTTACTCGGTGTGGTCTTAATGACAAGCTAGCCTGTATAACGAGCTGGAAAGGTAAGCTTTTTAGCTTTTTAATTCATAGCAAACAAATCCCTGCCCAGCAGTTTCAACAGAAACCATCAGCGAACAGCAGAAATCACATAGACAGACAACCAATCATTAGCCATACACTCAGGGTAGGTTGACATCGATAAAACCCTGCAAGACGTCGTCGTCTTGTGGTCTCTATAGACGGTAAATTCTAGTTAGAGATTATACCACGGGCGCTGCTGATTCTGCGAGAGGTCACAGTATGAATAAGCTTCATACCTGGCAGCGGAATATTTATATTCTTCGACTACACTCCAACAACAAATGGAGCGTCCGCCCACCGCTAATGAATATTAATGAGGGCTCGAGCTGGCTATTATTAAGAGGAATGCCTGTCAGAGACGTTGTGTCCTCCAGGCTCTGGTATTATTATATAACGTTCATAACCAAAATAACAAGCACGGGACGACACTTTGTTCCATCCATTCATCCGCTGGATTCTCTACGGATCGCAATAAGTCCTCAACTAATTTCGGTAATTCATAATTAAGAAATCAAAAGTCTCTTACGGACATGGAAGATCCGCTAGATTCTCCGCGGGCCTCTATACGTCCTGGCTGGCTGTCATTAGCGAAGCGGAAAGGGAATAGCAATGGTTTGAGTTTAATGCAATTCAAAGCTTGGATTACAAGGCAGCCAAACGCTTGTTTTTTTTTTTTCATCCGGTCGGTTTGGCGTGCAGGTTCTGGAGCAACACTCGGACGGCCGCTGGAAGGGCTGTATCCATGACAACCGAACAGGAAATGACCGCGTGGGCTACTTCCCGTCGACGATGGTGGAGGTCATCAGCAAGAGGACAGGTGTGTGTGTGTGTGTGTGTGTGTGTGTGTGTGTGTGTGTGTGTGTGCGAGGGCACAAATGCGCTGGTGTGCGTGGCGTGCACCTTTGTGTATGTGTGTGTGTGTGTGTGTGTGCGCTCGCGCGTGCGTGGGTGGCTTGTTTGCTACTGTGTGCCTGGTTGCATTATGTTGCTGCACGTTCATGTGCCATCGGGTATATTTTGAACAAAGAGAGCGAGAGAGCACGAGAGTGAGAGAGAGATCTACAGCAGACCACACTGCAGAAGAAGACATCTGTTTCTGATGCCGTTGTTTGTTTTGTCGGCCATTGGAGAGAAAAAAAAAAAAACGGGACCCGCGAAGACCAAGAGAAATCTGGGGAGCCCTTTTCTGGGAGAAGACGGCCTGGTTAAAATGACCCACCGACCACTGGCCAGGAAGTGATGTCATGTCGGAGCGAGCGATGTCATGTCACCCGCGCATACAGTATCAGAGGCCTTTGGGTTCCGCCCGGATGCAGTCGTACAAGCCTGGACTTTGCGAGCATGACGTTGTGCATTTATATTCCTATATGTATAGATTAAGATAGGTTTGTTTCTGTTCCTCTAAGGGAGGGCCGTTAGCTATGAATGCTTCCATCCACAGAGCCATTCACCATCGACCATGCGCTCCTCAGCCACAAAGACACACCTTTATCTGTTTAAATTGCAGGGATGTATCTGTGCGTGTGTGTGTGTGCGTGTGTGTGTGTCAGTGTGTCTGACCGTCTGTCTGTCTGTCCGTGTCTGCTTGGGGATTTGTCGTCAATGGCCAGACCTGTGATTCCGTCATAACCTCCATATTTTTTGTTTTTCCTTGCTTCTGCCTTCATTCATGTGCCCCCTTTTTCTCTTGTTGTGGCCGGCAGCTTGACTCCTCCCACCCATGTTGTTCTTCTTGCAAATATGTTGACGCTAACATCACATGAAACAGCGCCTGATGGAATGTGATGTCTTTTAAGGGCACACCCGTGGTACTCCTATGGGGGCCAGCCGTATCTCAGTGGGTAGAGCGGGTGGACAGAGCGGGTCGTCCACTAACCGTAGGGTCGGTGGTTCGATCCCCTTGACTCCCCCCACCTCCAACTGTCCACATGTCGAACCCCACAAATGTACTGATTGTATGTCGCTTTGGACAAAAATGTCTGCTAAATGCCCCTTTACGAGTAGCAAAATACTATGTGACTGTGGGTACACACATTGCCAGGCAAGTCGGGGTACCTGTGCTGCTGTAATATTAATGGTAATACTTATACTAACAATACTCTTTATTAGTATTCATTGTGTGTAACCACTGCATGGCACAAATGCAATGGGCCGCTGGTTTTGACACATTTACTGCTTGCGTTGTTGTTGTTTTTTCGGTGAACATTACTAACATGACACTGTAGAAGAGTAGATTAAAGTACAGTCGAGTAGAATGCATTAGAGTGTCGCCACTTTCTCTCTCCAATCTTCTCCTTCGTTGTCCGTTTCCCAACCTGCTCCATTGTCATCCTCACTGGCTCTCCAACTAACCACACTGAGCTCCACCTCCCTCTACACCCCCTTCTCAGCATATCTTTATGATTTCATATCCCATTTGTTTTTGACCTGTAATCTTTAAGCATTAGTTTGTAATTTTCTTTTTTTTGTTTTCCCTTCTCTTATGTGTTATTGTTTTGTCGTTGTCGTTGTCGTTGTTGTGTTGGTGGTCGGTTGTGTGTGGTTGTGCCTCGGCCGGCTGGCTGTTGTCGACGTCGATTGGCACACGCGTGTGTGTGTGTGTGTGTGTGTGTGTGTGTGTGTTGTCGTCGTTGGTGGCTGGTGTTAATCTAGGTCTGGCCAGCACAGTCATTTGCACTCAACAGTTTCAAAAGATACCACTGGTTCCCCCGGCGACGGTTGCCCCTGCCAACCCGGTAGTCAACGGCAACGATGCCACGTTCCATCAGATCCATATCCTGCCTCCGCCACCTCCTCCTCCACCACCACATTCCCATCAGCCACTGCTTCCACTTTTCACATCCTTTGGCTATCACAGGTCACCCGCGACAACCCCACTGGGAGACACACCCACCACCCCAGGTACACGCCCACTTTTTCATTATTATTATTATTATTATTATTGTTATGATTCCTGTTATTATTATTATTATTAAGCTTCAAGGGATGCTCTCCTGTGATATTTTTCAGGGACCTATTCGACCAAGCAAACACACTCTGATTGACTGTGGGGGAAATGCACGTTACGCTTGTTACTAATCAGAGGGCATCCATTGAAGTTTTCCATGATAGAGCCTTATTTATGTATTTTCTGTGTTATTCATACAGTATGTGTTTTATGTATTATTTCATTTTTGTTCAGTTGGTGTCTTGTACGACAGTTGGAATCAAGCGGGTTAGTGGAGGAGTTTAATTGCTAGGATTATAACGAGAGGATTACAATGGGTGTAATGAGTAGGCTATTATGCCAGTGTAATTAGCATAAGCACTTTTATCAAAGTGGAGATTTGAACATTGGTCTTTACAAGACACATTTGCCGGGTCATTGGGTGATAATCCCTCAACCCCAAAATTCCCAGACACACCGGGCAGGAGAGAGAACAAATAACTCATCATTAAAAAGCCGGACGAGAACAGAGATGGATGTTCACGGCAGGGCAGTTCTGCTGCGTAGTAGCCGGTCCACAAATGAAAAGTTTCAAAGCCAGACCAGACTAGTCGACTGGTAGGTGGAGTCATCCATCTTTTTTACAACCCACCCTACTGAAAAGTGGACCGGTAAGAGCTCAGCAGTGCAGTTGCTTTGAATTCTCAGGATTTAAAAAAAAAACGAAACAGCAGTGTGAGTGAGTGAGTGAGTGAGTGAGTGAATCGAGTGAGCGAGTGTATGGGGGATTCTCGATGATATGGGACAAGTGTACTGCTATATGGTAACATGAAAAAAGAAACAGGGGGGGGGAAAGCCTCCAGTGAGTCAGTGTAGACCAGGTGAACGTGGTAGTGTGCAGAACGGTGGTAGAGACTACAGCCACAGCTGTAGGTTGTTCTTCTCCGGCGGTAACCGTAACAACGGTTACCGCAGCAACCGTAACGGTAAGATCTTCCAGAGACGGTATCTTCCATCTTAGTTGTGCTGGCTTTCCTTATTGGTTCATCGCCGTCTTTGTCGATTGGTTTTGTCTGTTTGTCGGTGGGTTTTTTCACCCTGTCTTTCCTGCTCTCCTCTCTTGTTTCTTTTGTTTTTGTAACAGTTAATCAGAATCCACATCGTCCACATGCACACAGACACCCCCCCTCCCACACACACACACACTCTCTCCCAAACCCACTCTCCTTTCAGGCTCAGACTGTGTCCACCTCGACTGTTTGTTTGTGTCGTGGTCTCGTCCCTCTGTGCTTCCTGCTTCACCCAACTCCACCTGTATCAGTCCCACCGTTTCACCTCACCTGTTCCCTTTCCTCACTCACCCTAGAGAGGGCGATAGAATGTGTGTGTGTGTGTGTGTGTAAGTGTGTATGTGTGTAAGTGTGTGCACATGCATTTGTGAGTGCCACACATGTGTAATGGAGTGTGTGTGTGTGTGTGGTTGTGTGTGCGAGGTCATGTGTGCCTGTGTGTGTGTGTGTGTGTGTGTGTGTGTGTGTGTGCATTTATGTGTTTGTGCGCACGTGTGTGTGTGTGATTGAGTGTGCGCATCGTTAGCATGCGGCTGACCGAGGCCGAGCGCTGTGATACTCTGACACACCTGAGGGGACAGAGAGGCCGAGAGCGGAGACATTTCAACCGTTACACCGCTTACACCGCCAACACCACCCACGCGGAAGGTGGTGCTGGCTTGGTATTAAGAGAGAGAGGCCCGTGAAGCAGGGGCCTGGGAGCCCACACGATTAGTTAACAGTGGGGGGGCCAAGCAAGAAAGTAGCTGGTAGTTTGAGGCTTGAGGAGACCATTTTGTGATCCAATGAAAAGCGGAGGGCTGACATTTCTCGGGTAAAAAATAAAATAAAATAAAGTGCTGTAAATAAATGTGTCCCATCTCGCTGTCGCAATATCCACAGTCGTTTAGTGACAAAACGCATCACGTACATCGCTGATTTACATCTCGTGTGAGGAAAGTGTCACCCTGCATGTGGATGTGATATGAGCTGGTAAAATGTTGCTGTGACTGACCAACAGGTAAGGTGTTTTGCAGGGATTAAAAAATTGTGATGTACAGGACAGAGCTAAAGACGTCTGAGCTGGATTTCTTCCATTCACTCTATTTGAAGTAGGCGAGAGACATACCACACTACGTTTGTCTTCGACATGAACATCTTATTCGTTGTTCAGACCAGGGCCTTTCTGTGCAGATGCCTTTAGACACATACGAGATCATTGACGGATGCAAAACGCAAGGTTGCAACGACAAGAGCTGTGTGTGCCAAGGTGTGATCTGAAGAGACTTGCTGCTAATGTGTGTGTGCCTCTGTATATTCCCCATGTAAACCATTCATAAACCTTCTGTCAGGGTATAATGGTTTACCGCCCGGAGACTCTCCAAATGTGCATATATAATCACACGCTGACAGATGTATTATATATGTGCCCTCTTGCATATGTGTGTTGTGTGTGCATATATACACACAAAATATTCATGTTATCGTTTTTATTTATGTACTACGGGTATATAAATGTGCTCATATATCTCTGTAGAAGCATATGTGTGCATATGCTTTACCTTTCAATGTGAATGCCTGTATGAGGGGGGCGGGGTTCACGTGTGCAAGAAGAGGACGAGAGCGATAGCGAGACTTTAGATTTTGTAAGTAACTTGAGGCCTCCCCCTCCTCTCCCCTCCACCCTCTCTCTCTCTCCCACCACCACCTCCTCCTCCACCACCTCCTCCTCCTCCTCCTCCTCCTCCACACACGTCTGCACCAACCCCCTGCTTACTTTACTACCCCCCACTCCCCCTACACCCCCGCCCCCCTCCATCGCCCAAGTGATGGGGGCAGAGGACTTTCGAATGAAATGTCAATAGCCACGTTGGAGGGCAAAGGCAGAGCCGCGGATGAATAGTCACATGAACCAGAAGAGCCACGATAAGGGAAATGTTTTGTGGAGAGAGAGAGAGAGAAAAAAATCGACTTCATATCGGTTGACCACTAGAGGGAGCAAGAATAGCGTTTAATGGGGTGAATTGCCTATTTGCGAGGACCGCGTTGTTATACAGCATTGATTGCTGTAACAATTCAGCACTCAGACTCGTACACTTTATGAAGTGTTTTACGCTTCTTCCTGGTGTCAAAAATTAGTCAGTCTATTAAGAAACACATATGAAAAGAACACGTCAAGAAACAAAAAAAGATACATTAAGACACGTGTGAGAACAATTAACTAATTCACCCAGGTGAAACAATTAACATTAACAAGGGGAAGCTTGAGTGACGTGACAACAATTGTTTTTTTTAAGATGACTAAAACTGACTTTTGAAAATAACTGAACCAACTCATCATTAATATTAGGTTTTAGCCCAAAAAGCAACACAACAACAACAACAACACAGTCAACATTTAGGGATCATTCAAAGGGATAACTCTCATTCAGGGTAAAGACCAGCAAAGCAATCAATGTTAATCAATGTAAGCCCACTTACTGTTAGATAAAACAGTAGGCCCTATAGTGTTTCGGCACTGCTGACAGATCCAAAAGAATTGTTTCAACACTAATGAGCCAAGACTACTATGAGATCAGAGATAAAGTCCACTAATTCCTGTTATGACAAGATCCCAACAAGCCCAACTAGCTCTGGCTGCCCTGGTTAGCTATAGCGGCCTTGCTAGCAGTAACTACCCCCTTTAGCTATAGCAACCTGGCTGGCTGCAGCTGCCCACTGCTAGCTATAGTGGCCTGGCTAGCTGAAGCTGTCCCAGGCTATCAGTCGCAGCCCCAGCTAGTTCTGAAGCTGCCCAGACAGCTGTAGCAGCCCTGTCTTCTTTGGGGGGGCTGCCCCAGCTAGCTGTAGTGTGGGTTAGCGGTTAACGTGATGTTCTGTGTTGAAGGTTGTCGCGGCTCAGAAGCTAGCCCTCATGGCTCGCCCACCCAGTCCGGGGGGCCCCATGGCAGCTCCAGCGAGGATATCTGGGTGCTGCGCAAGTCTGTGGCAGGTAACCGAGCCGCACTGCGCTGGGCCTTCCCGCCCAACCCCCCCCCCCCCCCTAACCCCTAACCCCCAACCCCACAACTCCACCCTCCTGAACCACCACCCAACCACCAACCTTCCTGTGTCCCACCAACCTTCCACACAAACTCCACCGAATGATTACCTGTGGATGCCTGAGCAGGGTCAAACAGTGTCTGACGGCGTCGGTAGACTGGGAGTGTTTGAGAACATTCGCTCATTCAGTGTTTTCATTCACACAGTTGCATTCGTTTGCTTTAAAACGCCAAAGCCCTTCGGAGATTGACCAATCGATTCCGAGCCGTGATGAAATGCCGAAACGGTGACTGGTTGAATCAGATACTCTTTGAACCCGCACCTCTACCACCTACTCCACCAGCCTCCTCCTCCCTCACCTTCATCCCCCTCCCCCCTTCCTCTCCCACTCTCCCCCCCCCCTCCTGCCAACCCAGCATGACCTTAGAGTCCCCTGAACCGGGCCCCAAACGTAGGACTTCAGCCATCTGCATGAGTCCACACTATCTGTGTGTGTGTGTGTGTGTGTTGTGCGTGTGTGTGTTTGTGTATGTTGGGTGAGTGTGTGTGTGTGTGTGTGTGTGTGTGTCTGTGTGTGTGTCTGGATGTGTCTGTGTGTTGGGTGTGTGTGTGTCTGTGTGTGTGTGTGTGTCTGTGTCTGTGTGTGTGTCTGGATGTGTCTGTGTGTGTCTGTGTGTTGGGTGAGTGTGTGTGTGTGTGTGTCTGTGCCTGTGTGTGTGTGTCTGGATGTCTGAGCGATTCGATTGATTTGATGGTGAAACGTGACGCAGGGGGAACGTGAGAGACATGAAAAGTGAGAGAAAGAGAGTGAAAGAGAGAGCAAGAGAGAGAGCGAGAGAGAGAGAGCGACAGAGAGGACGACCACGACACGGGACCCTTACCCTTGTGTGTATGCAAGAGGGGAGCGAGTGCAGATTTGCAGATTTGTCTCGTTTGCTTCATCCGTCTGTCAGCCAATCAGCCATCAGGATCATCTCTCGCCATCCGCGTCACGCCATCGTGCTGCATTCCAATGGAGAGTCCCATCCCTGAGCCTGCTGTACCGGCTGGCTGCTAACCACTGTGTGTTTGTGTGTGTGTATTGAATGTTTGGTGTGTGTGTGTGTGTGTGTGTATTGAATGTTTGGTGTGTGTGTGTTTGTGTGTGTGTATTGAATGTTTGGTGTGTGTGTGTGTGTGTTTGTGTGTGTGTATTGAATGTTTGGTGTGTGTGTGTGTGTTTGTGTGTGTGTATTGAATGTTTGGTGTGTGTGTGTGTGTGTTTGTGTGTGTGTGTGTGTATGAGTGCATGTCTTTGGTCTGTGTGTGTGTTGGGTGTGTGTTTGTGTGCGTGTGTGTGTGTGTGAGTGCATGTCTTTGGTGTGTGTGTATGTTGGGTGTGTGTTTGTGTGCGTGTGTGTGTGTATGTTGGGTGTGTTGTGTGTGTGTTTGTGTGCGTGTTTGTGGGGGTGTTGGGTGTGTGTGCGTATGTGTGTATGTTGTGTGTGTTTGGTGTGTGTGTTGGGTGTGTGTGTGTGTTTGTGGGGGTGTTGGGTGTGTGTGTGTTTGGTGTA
>JAXIVH010000036.1:622954-632954 GCA_036785325.1 Urophycis tenuis | reverse complement strand
ACACACACACACCCTATACCGAACACACACGCTGAATCCCATCCTGCTTGTGGACTGGTACAGTCCTGGTCCTGTCACCAAACCACCAGTCCGAGCCAACCAGCAAGCAGCATGCGGTCATTCAACACTCAATGAGTACACTGGTCTGACCGCGTTGTGTGTGCGTGTGAGTGCGTGTGTGCGTGCGTTTGTGCCTGCGTGTGTGTTTGTGAGTGTGTAAGGGTGATGCTGTTGTTTGTGTTCCCCAACCAGACTGTACATTTATTTTAACTACAAAGCAGCCCAGTGAAACTGGACCCAACAGAGATGAGGGCACTTTGCTCGATTTTCCCCCTTTTTGGCTTGATAACGCTAATTTGTGGTGGAATCAATGGACTTGTTAACACTGGAGTGAAATGATTAATTGGGTGAAATGGGTGGGTTTAGATTGGACAGCTAACTAGACAGCTAACTAGTTTAGCTTATTGTCAACCCTTTCGCTCGCTTCGCATTCACAGAACACATGCTTTGTCGCTCATTTTAAGACCTTTTTTTATTATTTTTCCTTTTATCTGTCATAATTTCCCTTTTCTTCACTCTCCTCTCAATACAATCTTTGTGTGTGTGTGTGTGTGTGCGTGCATGCGTGTGTGTGTGTGTGTGTGTGTGTGTGTGGGAGTTAATGCCTGTAATTATGAATCAATCCACATCACGTCCATTTTTTGGGGGTAATTGTTCTCCTTTTGTGGTGTGTGTGTGTGTGTGTGTGCGTGTGTAGGATTTGACAGCCATTGGCGTGACCAAGCCGGGCCACAGGAAGAAGGTGACGTCGGAGATAAACAAGCTGAGTGTTACCGAGTGGCTGCCAGACCAGAAGCCAGTGAGTGAACACACACTAAATCTGCACGCCGCACATAGAGCGGTCACCGCAGTCCATCCAGTCGACACCATATAAAACCCCCAAGCTTCTGCACATGAATTGCACCGTGTGCTACACATCATGTTATAGGGCTTGTACATCAGAACGCATCGTGGTATTTTTTGTTGGCGATGCCATTTTGTGACAAGAGAGAGAGAGAGAGAGTTGTAATATCAAATCCTGAATAAAGGTAAATATACCATAACCTAGGCAAACCAAAATGCCCTACAGAAGCAGGGCCCTCACCTTCACAATCCCCTATTTCCTTTTGACGATGAACGATTCCTCCAGAGGTTTCTCGACTTCAAAGTCCCAGCAGCAGCAGCAGCAGCAGCAGCAGCAGCGGGTGACTGTAGCGTAGGTCTAACCCTAACGCCCTGGTGTTCTGTCCGGCGGTTGCCGTCCCCAGGCCAGTCTAGGGGAGTGGCTGTCTGCCATCGGCCTGAGCCAGTACCACCAGGTGTTGGTGCAGAACGGCTACGAGAACATCGACTTCATCACGGACATCACCTGGGAGGACCTGCAGGAGATAGGCATCACCAAGCTGGGTGAGGCGGAGAGCTCGTCTCCCTTTTCGATCCTCTAAAAAACCCTGTCTCACCCTGTCGTCTGTCTAGACACGCATCTCACGTCTCCGTCTGCCACCTTAAGGTCAAACCAATCGTTCCACCCGGTTTAATCCAACCAGATCTTTGGGACCTGTTTTGTTTCCCGAAAATGCCAGTTGCTCCCAATCATTTACAAACACGAGATGACATCCAGCTTCGTAGGATGGAGAGATATAGAGGTTGAGAGACTGAAAGAGGTTAAGAGAGAGAGAGAGGCATAGAGGTAGAGAGGTAAAGACAGAGAGGTGTAGCTAGAAAGAGGGATAGTGGTAGAGGCTGGACATCATCCCCTTGTATCTTTCCTCTTATATCCACTTATGTCTTTTTAGAGTTCCTTACAAACATAAAACGTGTTGATGTGCAGGCCACCAAAAGAAGCTGATGCTGGCGGTGAAGCGGCTGGCTGAGATGCAGCGTGGCTCAGAGGGGCGGGGCTCCTTCAAGAAGAAGCCTCCACCAATCACGCAGCAGCAGGAAGTCATGTCCATTGAGAGCCCGCCCCCAGATGGTGAGGTCACGGTCACTGATCCCGATGTTCCAACCAGCTCCCATGTGCTCATGAAATCCTCAAACGCCTCACGTTCTCCCTTGTTCCTCCTCTGGTTGCAGAGGTCATGTCTCCCAGGATGACCACCTTCCAGGACAGCGAGCTGAGCACCGAGCTGCAGAGCGCCCTGATCCAGCCGGGGCCCGAGGTCAAGACCCAGCGCAGCCGCACCCTCAGCAAGGAGCACGACGACGTGCCGCAAGGAGGTGGGGGTGGAGGAGGAGTTGGAGGACCTCCCAAGAAGGAGGCGAGGACCATGAGGCAGCAGAGCAGCACCACCTCCACCGGCTCCTTGCCCTCCTCGGCCGCGCACCACCACCACCACCGCGGCGGTGGCGGCGGCGGCGGCGGGCGGCGGCGGCGCGGGCTCGCAGGGCAAGCCCCGCCACTCGCACGGCCACTCGCACGCCCACTCCCAGCCCGCGCCCCCCTACACCCCCCCGCACACCCCCACCAAGACCCGCACCTCCTCCTCCTCCTCCTCCTCCGCCTCCTCCGTCCAGAGCGCCAACGCCTCCCCGCAGGCCCCCAAGGCCAAGCCGGCGGCCCAACTCATCCAGGGGCCCCAGTCGCCGCGGGCCCACCGGGCCCAGTCTCCCACTCAACGCGGGGCCCCCAACGCCCAGCCCCAGTCCCACCCCCAGCCTCACCCCCAGTCCCAGCCCCAGCCCCACCCCCAGCCCCACCCGCAGGCCAACGCCCACCACCCCCAGCACCCGGAGGCCCGGTCGGAGGCTCCCCAGGGGGGCCAGGTGTCCGTCCCGCTCCTCTGCCTCCCGCCGGAGGCGGAGCCGGGCGACGACGACAGCGGCGGCGGCGAGCCCAGCGCCCTGCAGAAGAAGCGCGCCCACAGCCTCAACCGCTACGCCGTCTCGGACGGAGAGTGTGACGAGAGGGGTGGAGGAGAAGGAGGAGGAGGCGGAGGAGGAGGTGGTGGCTTGGAAACGCCGGGCGGTCTGGCCGCAGGGGTGGGCGGCGGCGGCGGCGGCGGCGGCGGGGGGAAATACGCCACGGTGACCCACCGCGTCAGCCGCAGCCACTCGGTGCGCAACCAGGAGAAGAACGTCAACCGCAGCCAATCGCAGTCCTTCGCCCTGCGGCAGAAGAAGAAGGGCCCGCCGCCGCCGCCGCCCAAGCGCTCCAGCTCGGCCATCTCCACCTCCAGCAGCAACCTGACGGAGGTCCAGCCCACCCTCTGCACCGCCGGGGGCCTGCTGGACGTGCCTTACCTCCAGCAGCGGCGCGCCAGCGACCTGGGCGTCTCGGTGGAGACCAACAGCGTGGGCAGCGTGAGGAGCATCGCCGCCATGCTGGAGATGTCCTCCATTGGGGGCGGGGCCAAGGGCATGGCGCTGCAGAGGAACTTCCTCCAGGTAAGGAAGGGCCCCGTCGGGAGAGAGAGAGCCCGCTTAAAGGTGCTCAGGTGGCCATGGGGGGGGGGGGGGGGCTTCTCACTGTAACCGCCCCCACCCCCCCCCCCAACCCGCGAAATAAATCTGTGAAGTTTGCAGCCCAAACTGTGGTAGTTTTAGTAGTCTGAGAGCAGTCTGACGTGCTTCAAAAGCCTTTAAAGCCACATCGATCTGTCAAGTTTATCTTGTTGAACTCAAATGTATTAAAAAAGCAACCTTTGCAATGGATTTTTCGTAGTCTTGCCCATCAAAAACCCGCCAGCCTAGTTCCAGCCCAGTAGATAAATGTGATCTCTGGGCCACTCGAATATCAAACAATTTGTATTGCCAGTGCATCACCGGTTACGTAAAGTAACCTTTAACGTGACAAGCTGACGAACGCAAAGACAATGATTCAGACGGCATGCATGGCCGCGTGGCTCGTGTAGTGGAGGAAGGTTATGAAGATTAAAAACGTTAGATTAAAGATTAAACAAATTGCTCGCTAGAAACATTAGCACAAACGCACAAACTCAATGCCAAGACTTTCTTAAAATGCGTTCCACTGAGAATCAAATGAATGTCGTCCGTTTAGTTTTAGCCGACTGAAACCAGACGTGATGTACTGGGGTGGGGTCGGAGATCCAGCCTGCGTCTGCTAAATGACACGCGACCATAACAACGTTACCTTGGGTCTACCGGGTCTTGATCGAACGCCTTAAAGCGCCTGTAGGGGGGGGGGGGGGGAACCTGATTGCTTCGCTCGCAGTTTTTCCGCCTCCATCGGCTCATCTTCTGGCGATGGCCCGCGTTAAGGGAGATGAATCCGCAGACAAACATTTTTCATCGTTTAAATGTAAACGGTGTTGTCACCCCCTCCCACCCGTTAATCCGCCTGCGTCTCTCTCCCTCCGCGGCCGCCAAGGTGGCGCCGGGCGGCAAGGCGCGCGACGCCATCGGGCTGGACGGCGAGGTGGTGAACCGCCGGCGGACCATCAGCGGGCCGGTCAGCGAGCTGGTGGCGGCGGCGCGGCGGGACCAGCCCGTGGGCCTGTCCCTGGCGCCGGCGCCCGCCCCGGAGGCCCTCGACGACGCCTGTCAGCCCCGCGTCACGCAGCCGCAGGCCCAGCCGCCGCCCTCCATCACCACCACCGCCGCCGCCGCCGCCACCACTGACGCCAACACCGCCAACGCCGCCGCAGCGTCCCCCTCGTCCTCCGCGGGCTCCTCGCCGCCCCCGCCCTCGTCCCCCCGGCCCGGCTCCAGCGGGGGCAGCTCGTCGGAGAACATCCCCTTCGCGGACGAGGGGAACCTCACCATCCGCCGCCCGGACGAGGAGAGGGAGAGGGACAGGTAGGCTATCTATCTATATGACTCTCATCTCATATGGCTCTCTCTCTTTCTCTCTCTCTCTCTCGCTCTGTCTGTCTCTCTTTTTGTCTCGCTATCTGTCTCTGTTGCTCTCTCTCTCTTTCTCTCTCTCTCTCTCTCTCTTCATGTCTCGCTATCTGTCTCTGTTGCACTCTCTCTCTCTCTGTCCCTCTTTATGTCTTGCGATCTGTCTCTCTCGCTCTCTCTCTCTCTCTCTCTCCGTAAACGACTCTTGCTTCATAACTCTCTCTCTCTCTCTCTCTGTCCCTCTTTATGTCTCGCTATCTGTCTCTCTCGCTCTCTCTCTCTCTCTCTCCGGTAAACGACTCTTGCTTTATAAACTCTCTCTCTCTCTCTTTGTCTCGCTATCTGTCTCTATTGCTCTCTCTCTCTCTCTCTCTCTCTCTCTCTCTCTCTCTCTCTCTCTCTCTCTCTCTCTCTCTCTCTCTCCGTATACGACTGGCTTTATAACTCTCTTTCTCTCTCTCTATCTCTCTCTCTCTGTCGCGCTATCCATCAATCTCTCTCCCTGTCTGTCTTTATTTCTCTCTTCCTGTTGCTCTCTCTATCCTCTCTCTATCTATGTGTGTATATGCTTATCTATATGCTTATCTATATGCTTATCTATATGCTTATCTGTATGCTTTTCAATGTGACTAGCGATCTGTATTGACAGTAAAATGTAGCTTGCTGATTATATCTGGTATCATATCTTATCCCACCTTTTCTTATTGCTAATGTTACCTGTGAATTCTGCTGTACATGGTGTGTACATACTGTATATATACGTGTTGCTAAAGTTCCCTGTGGGCTGCGTATCAATGTCGTCACGTCTGTGTATTTCTTTGTGCAACAATCCACCCCGTGCCATGAATATATCAATTTTTCCGTTAGTGTTTATTTTGTGTTTGTCTGCAGGGGACGACGGCGACAGCGGGTGGCGGCGTCCGTGGCGACAGCGAGGCGGGTCTCCACGGCGACGGCGTCTACACCCAGGAGGACCTGTCCCGGGTGGACGCCACGGCCACCATGAAGCGCAGGCCGCGCGGCTCCAGGCCCGGTAGGCGGCGGCGGCGGCGGCGACCCCAACGGCTCCCGCTTCACCCTGCAGGAGTCGTCCACCGTCAAGCGGCGGCCCAAGAGCCGCGACAAGGAGCCCGAGGGCTTCACCGCCGACCTGGCCAGGACCAACGGCGGGCCCGTCACCACGCAGGCCGGCGTGCCCCAGTGCGAACGACACGCCGCCGGCTAGCGCCGCCGCGGCGCAGGGCGAGGCCGTGCCGTACCAGAACGGCACGGGGCACCATCCGCCGTCGCCCGCCGTCGTCGGACGCCACGGCGGCCGTCACGGAGCAGCAGCAGCCGCCGCTTCCCCATCCGCAGGCCTATCCGCAGGCCCATCAGCAGGGCCTATCCGCAGGCCCATCAGCAGCCCCAGCAGCCCCAGCAGCCCCAGCAGCCCCAGCAGGCCAGCTGGTGGCCCACGCCACCGGCACCGCCCGCCCCCCCGCAGAGACAGGCCCGGACAAGGGGCTGCCGAGGGGCCCTGGCCAGGAAGCCCAAGCCCCCGGTGTCTCCCAAGCCGGCCCTGGCCAGATCAAGAGGCAGGCCACGCCCCCCGGCCAGAGGGTGCCCCTGCCTGGACCCGGGACCCCCGGGAGTCCAGGTACAGTCGTGATGAAGGCCGAAGGATACGACCGAGTGTGTCTGGGGAGGATACTGGGTTCGATCCCCGCTGTCCGCATTGTAACTGTATTGTGTAGTCACATCCTCGAGCAAGATGCAAAACTCCTTCCTGCAACTTAATGAGCTGTGTGAATGCAATGTGTTCATTATGTGTCTGGATTCACTGGACGTCACCTTGGATAAAGGCTTCTGCTAAATAGTAAATAGTGGTATAGTTTACACATGTGTGTTTTTTCGTCCATGTTTCTGTGGAGCAAAATGTAAATCACAAGATGACAGTAGGATGTCATGTTGTTTGCTTCACTAATGTACTACTGTATACTATGCTGCACTACACGATACTGTTGTATGCTGCACTAAACCGTACTATACTAGACGATACCAATACTATGAACTATGAACTATGTACTATTCTATGCTGCACTACACTATACTGTTGTATGCTGCACTAAACCGTACTATACTAAACGATACCATACTATGATATACTCTGCTGTGCTAAACCATACATTAGTGTATTTTAGTACAGTAGAGTATACTATGATGTTCTTTACTTTATTCAACTACACTAATGTACCCCCTCTCCTCCCTTTCTCCTCATCTTCCCAGGAGAAGGAAAGAAGATCCCTCCCCCGGTGTCCCCCAAGCCGGCCCCCCGCCCACCGCCCCCAAACCCTCCAAGCTAGTCCACTCCATGACCACGCCCGGGCCCCCCAACGCTGTCACCTGCGCCCCCGTGCGGCAGCACTCGGTCCCGGGGCGCCACGCTCCGGGCTCCTCCCCGCCCTCCCTCACCGCCTCCTCCTGCTACCCCAACAGCAGCAGCAACAACAACCCCTCCCCCCCCCGGCTACCCGCCCACCCCCACCGCCATCGCCGCCGCCGCCGCCTCCGCCGGGGGGTCCTCCAAGTCCTCCAGCCCCACGGCCCAGAGCCCCCTCACCCCCCTCACCCCCCTCACCCCGCAGACCCCCACCACCCCCGTCACGCCGCAGACGCCCGCCACGCCCAGCCCCACGCCGGCGCCCGTCAAGCCCCCCCGCTCCTCCATCGGGGGCGTGTCCGTGGACAGCGGGATGGGGGGCGGAGGCGGAGGAGGTGGAGGTGGAGGAGGTGGGGGTGGAGGAGGTGTTGGAGGAGGAGGAGGAGGAGGAGTGCTGCAGAACGCGGTGGGCCACGGGGTGTGCACGCCGGACTACGGCGTGCACGTGGACTCCCTGGTGCACCAGAAGCTGGAGGAGACGAGCGCCTCGCTGGCGGCCGCGCTGCAGGCGGTGGAGGACAAGATCCTGAGGCAGGAGAACGAGTGAGGAGCGCACGCACACGCTAATGCTAACGAACGGGCGCGCGCGCGCGCACACACATGCTAACTCACACACGCACACACTAATGCTGACGAACATGTGCGCGCGCACACAGATGCTAACTCACACACGTACGCGTACATGCTACAGAACACGCGCGCACACACATGCTAACTCACACACGCTAATGCTAACGAACATGCGCATGCGCACACAACACGCACATGCTAACGAACACACTCGTGCACATACATGCTAACAAACATGCTTGCGCACGCACGCACATAATTAAACCCTTTAATTAAAGGTCAGGGAATAGAAAACCACATTCAGTTAATGACTTGACACTCACATTGTGGACCGCCAGCAGGTCCTGCACTGATAGGGCCTCACACACTCATAACAATACACACACACACACACACCACACACACACACACACACACACACACACACACACACACACACACACACACACATACACACACACTAACACACACTCGAACACACATCACAATTCCTTTCCCTTTGGAATTCCTTCATGGCATGTCAAATGCTCAATACTCTTTTTCATTTTGTTTCTCTGTGTATGTTTGCATGTGTGTGTGTGTGTATGTGTGTGCGTGTGTGTGTGTGCGTGTGTGTGTGTGTGTGTGTGTGTGTATGTGTGTGCATATATGTGCGTGTGTGTGTGCTGTGCGCGTGCGTGCGTGCGTGCGTGCGTGTGTGTGTGCGTGTGCGTATGTATGTATGTGTATGTGTGTGTGTGTGTGTGTATGTGTGTGCATATATGTGTGTGTGTGTGTGTGTGTGTGTGTCTGTGTGTGTGTGTGTGTGTGTTCGTGTGTGCATATGTGTGTGTGTGTGCATTGCGTGCGTGCGTGTGTGTGTGTGTGTATATGTGTGTGTGTGTGTATGTATGTGTGTGTGTGTATGTGTGTGTGTGTGTGTGTGTGTGTGTGTGTGTGTGTGTGTGTGTGTGTGTGTGTGTCTCAGCTCTGTGGTGGAGCAGAAGAAGACGGTCAGCATCCTGGACGACATCGGCAGCATGTTCGATGACCTGGCCCGACCAGCTGGACGCCATGCTGGAGTGACAGCCCCGTCTCCGCGGCAACTGCCGCCGCATCCGCCACCCGCCGCATCTCCTTGGCAACCACCGCATCTCCATGGCAACCCAACGTATCTCCATGGCAACCCAACGTATCTCCATGGCAACGGCGCGTCAGGGGCTTGTAAAAGGGAGACACAGAAAGCTCTCTCTCTCTCCCTCTCTTTCTCTCTCTCTCTCCCTCTCTCTCTCTCTCTCTCTCTCTCTTCCTCCGTCTCTCGCTCTTTCTTTCCTGCTCCTTATCTCTCTCTCTCTCTTGCTCTGTCTCTCTCTTCGTTGTGATCCAAGTCATTCCTGCTCTTGCCATTGTCCGGATGGCCAGACTTTTGGCTTCCCCCCGTTGGAATGTGGGAAAACTCTTCTCCCTTCTGCCCTCACACTCCTCGACACAGCTCCGGCCTTTTTCTACTGTGGCTGTCGGATGATGATGATGATGATGATGATGATGATGAAGATGATGACAGCTGTGACGTCGATGAAGATGATGCGGTGGATGGGGAAGCTGTGACCCAGGCCTTGACGGACAGCCCTGTCCTCCTTGGAGACGTACAGAGGTCTGGTCGAGGAGCCACGGACACACTGAGGAAGAGAGGCATATGGATTTAATGGAACAAGTGAGAGAGAGAGAGAGAGAGAAAGAGAGAGAGAGAGAGAGCGATAGAGGAGAGAGAGAGAGCGAGAGAGAGAGAGAGCATGTGCAAAGAGAACGAGTCTCTGTAAAGAGGACCAGGAAACTGCGAAACAGCGACCAATGAGTATGAAACACACAGGGGAGTGTGAGGATAAAACACTGAGATTGTTTTGAGATCTCCAGGTCTGCGTGTTCGACGACAGAGACGGAACACAAGCGACAATTATAGACTGAAGAATAAATTAAAAATTAAAAACAACGGTGTATTAAATCATAGTATGGTATGTGTACATTGTAAGCATGGAGAGTTTATATCTACTGAAAAAAGTCCTGCATTAGCACAGTAATATAAATATATATAATATACAGAACAATATGGGAACCTCTAGCTCTTTTGGTTTGATGTGTTGATTCTGTGTGGAATGGTGCCCTCTGGTGTTGTGATGATGTAATGAC
>JAXIVH010000036.1:600607-622754 GCA_036785325.1 Urophycis tenuis | reverse complement strand
GAGCCGCTGTACAGCCGGTTCCTATGGAAACAGAGGATTCAGAATGTATTAGCTACACCCTGGGGGGGGGGGGCGCGTTTGGCTAGCTGCGCAAACAACATGTGTTGTAGCCCATGGGGCCGGCCCAGATTACATTAAAGTGAAGGTGTGTGTGTGGGGTGTGTGTTCTTACCCCTGGATGCATAGTGCCAAGACAATGCCGTCGTGACCCTCTAAGGTCTTCTGACACTTATATGTAGTGCAGGTGTCCCACACCTGCCACAGACACAGAGAAAGAGAGAGAGAGAGAGAGAGACATACACAGGTGAGGTTGTCATTAGGGCCCCACTTGCGTGGTCCTCAAAAGATGGAGGCTGTGTTAATTGTTCGTATTGCGTAGTTAGTGGCGTGAGTGATGTGTGTGTGTGTGTGTGTGTGTGTGTGTATGTGTGTATGTGTGTGTGTGTCTGTATGTGTGTGTATATGTGTGTGTGTGCCGTGTAGGTGAGTGTGTGTGAGTGTGTGTGTGTATATATGTGTATGTGTGTGTGTGTGTGTGTGTGTGTGTGTGTGTGTGTGTGCGTGAGTGTGCGTGAGTGGGCCACCTTGATGGTCTTGTCCGAGGAGCCGGAGAAGAGCAGGTCTCCGGTGGAGTAGACGCAGAGGCACCACACGGGGCCCTGGTGGCCCACGAAGGTCCCCTTACACTTGAAGATCTGCTGGGGGTCGTAGGCTGTGGGCAGGGAGGGGCCGGGGGAACGAGGGGTTCATACGGTGAGCGCGCTCGTGTTTTACTGTCATTCAAATCAATTCTCTGGGTTTTCAAAGCGATCAATGTCATGTTTTAAACAGAGCTGGAGCGAGCTTCAATAGCCAATACCCAGCAGTTAGTGTTCTTTTCATTTGAGGAATCAAAGAAGATAGAGTGATGCAGAATGAGAGAGGTAGGGACGAGACAGAGACAGAGACA
Organism: Urophycis tenuis; assembly: GCA_036785325.1. NCBI lineage: Eukaryota > Metazoa > Chordata > Actinopteri > Gadiformes > Phycidae > Urophycis > Urophycis tenuis. The sequence goes on along the minus strand of JAXIVH010000036.1, from coordinate 621,805 downwards.
GAGAGAGAGAGAGAGAGAGAGAGAGACAACAGACGGACACAGACGGAGAGTCAGCCGAAAGACAGAAAGAAAGAAAGTAATGCAGAAAGGGGTGTGGGCTAACAGATAACAGATTGGAATAAAACCTCCAGAGACAGGACGCAGGATGAGCAGAGAACTACTCACAGCCCAGGATGCCCATGTTGAGCCTGGCGTTGATGTGGGACAACTCGTCCTGCAGGACAGAGCGAGGTTAGAGAAGACACCCATGCAGAGGTAATCCACGTTAATCAGTCACCGATTGGTCCTTTGTGTTTAGCAAGCACTGTTTAATGTCATGTAATGAATGTTTAATGTAAATGTAATGTTTAATGTAATGTAATGTTTCCTGATCTTTGTGGTGCCAACCCAGGATTCCTGGGAGGGACTCCTGGGTTGGCCATGTCCAATCATATGCACATATAGAATGACGTGACCACTGACTACCACGGGCCATGACTTCATGAACCCATGCTATGGGAAGGTGAGGGGTGGAGAAGCAGAGAAGATGAATCTACACCCGGCTTACGTTCAGCATGGACGCGTCCCTACGGAACTCCATCAGGTCCTCGCTCAGTTTACTCTGGTTCTCGTCCAGCACGTCTGCGGCACACAACACAGTTATGTCACAACACACACGCACACATCCACCTGTGCATGTGCATGTGCATGTGTGATGAGTGTGCCGGGAGCATGTCGGTCTGGCTCACCAAACTTGAGCTCCAGGTTCTTCTCCAGCTGGTCCAGTTTCTCAGAGAGTTTGCCCAGCATGGAGCGCAGGAAGGCGATGTCCTGGTCCTTCTGGGACAGCGTCAGCTGCATCTCATGGAACCTAACCAGGGGGGGGTCAAAGGTCGCACGGGTCATAAAGAGACATGGCGCTCAACCGACTTGAAAGAAAATGCCTGGTAGTATCGCAGAACGCATTTCTTCTTTTTTTTGCTGGCAACGTGAAGTGCCCAAATGTAATGACATCTTGGCAATAAGTGAGCCAAACGTGTTGCAACAAGTGAATGTCACAAAGGGAGGATGATGCCATTCATCAGCCGTGGCAGACATATTTATTAAGTTCCGCTTTTAAAGCTTCTACACCAAGATGTCCACAAGTCTAAGTCTGTCTCATTTCCTGCCTTTCTTTTGGCCCTTTGTTCCAAAAACAAAAACACACTACACTAAACCATTTGCGACGTTTTTGTGGAAAGGCCCTCATGCTTGTGTGTGTGTGTGTGTGTGTGTGTGTGTGTGTGTGTGTGTGTGTGTGTGTGTGTGTGTGTGTGTGTGTGTGTGTGTGTGTGTGTGTGTGTGTGTGTGTGTGTGTGTGTGTGTGTGTGTGTGTGTGTGTGTGTGTGTGTGTGTGTGTGTGTGTGTGTGTGTGTGTGTCCGTGTGTCCATGTGTCCATGTGTCCGTGTGTGGATGAGTGAGAACGGAGGCAAACACCTGTCATCCGTCTGCTGCAGAAACTCCTTCAGGCCCTCAAACTTGCAGACCTCCAGGTGGGTCTCGTAGGTGTCCTGGTTCCCGATGAACGTGCAGCTGCAGTGGGGAGGAGGACGGAGGAGACGTCGGGCAGACAAGGTTAGAGACCACGTGGGGGGGGTTAGCGTCTGATAAGGGGAGAGCTGGAGCTCAAACTCTCAGTCGCGTTCTTTATTCCGTCGTTTCACATGAATGGATGGAGGAACAAGCTGATAACAGGAACATTGAACTGGAGGTTGGTTGTGCTTTTATTGACGTGTTTGCTTTTGTCACAATTTTTGTTTGTACATAGGTGCTTTCAGGAAGCATGCGGTATGCACATGTAAATATGATGAGACAAACAAATGTTAATCTAACGGTGCAGAGAAGAGGTAAATATATGTACAGACAAAAAGAAAAAAAACATTGAAAACAAGACTCCCAGCTCTCAGTCAAGTGAAGCTTATTCGCCTGCCGGTATTATCATGATGACATTGTGTAGTGGCTCCACTCATAGGGATTCCCCTCGACATAAAATAGCAAGCAGGCGAGTGAGTTAGCGCTGTGTGTGTGTGTGTGTGTGTGTGTGCGTGTGCGTGCGTGTGTGCACCTACCCGTACTTGGAGTGAGGACACTTGATGTGCTCACACTCCTTGAGGTGGGCCTCCAGGTGTTTGGTGAGCAGCGGGGGGCAGGAGGGGTTGTTAGGGCAACGCACCGGCCGGTAGTCGCAGCTCACCTCGTGCTCCCTGCGGGAGCAAGGGGCCGTCGTTAACGGCGGCTTATTGCCTCCATGACGGATTGAAGATCGTAGTCATGCCAACCACTGTGTCCCGCGTTCAGTCGGTACGCTTTTACAACTCTACGACACCACGCTCTACCTTTCTCTAAACTGAACTACTTTAATCTCGCCTACTGTACCAAAAACGTTCTCTACCCTACCCCATACACTACTATACCACATACCCCATACTCTACTATCCACCATACCCCATACTCTACTATCCACCATACCCCATACTCTACTATCTACCATACCCCATACTCTACTATCTACCATACCCCATACTCTACCATCTACCATACCCCATACTCTACTATCCACCATACCCCATACTCTACTATCTACCATACCCCATACTCTACTATCCACCATACCCCATACTCTACTGTCTACCATACCCCATACTCTACTGTCTACCATACCCCATACTCTACTATCTACCATACCCCATACTCTACTATCTACCATACCCCATACTCTACTGTCTACCATACCCCATACTCTACTGTCTACCATACCCCATACTCTACTGTCTACCATACCCCATACTCTACTATCTACCATACCCCATACTCTGTCTACCATACCCCATACTCTGTCTACCATACCCCATACTCTACTATCTACCATACCCCATACTCTGTCTACCATACCCCATACTCTACTATCTACCATACCCCATACTCTGTCTACCATACCCCATACTCTATCTACCATACCCCATACTCTATCTACCATACCCCATACTCTACTATCTACTAAACCCCATACTCTACTATCTACTATACCCCATACTCTACTATCTACTATACCCCACACTCTACTATCTACTATACCCCACACTCTACTATCTACTATACTCCATACTCTACTACCTACCATACCCCATAGTCTACCATCTACCAGACCCCATACTCTACCATCTACCATACCCCATACTCTACCATCTACCATACCCCATACTCTACCGTCTACCATACCCCATACTCTACTATCTACCATACCCCATACTCTACTGTCTACCATACCCCATACTCTACTGTCTACCATACCCCATACTCTACTGTCTACCATACCCCATACTCTACTATCTACCATACCCCATACTCTACTGTCTACCATACCCCATACTCTACTGTCTACCATACCCCATACTCTACTGTCTACCATACCCCATACTCTACTGTCTACCATACCCCATACTCTACTGTCTACCATACCCCATACTCTACTATCTACCATACCCCATACTCTGTCTACCATACCCCATACTCTGTCTACCATACCCCATACTCTACTATCTACCATACCCCATACTCTGTCTACCATACCCCATACTCTATCTACTATACCCCATACTCTATCTACCATACCCCATACTCTACTATCTACTATACCCCATACTCTACTATCTACTATACCCCATACTCTACTATCTACTATACCCCACACTCTACTATCTACTATACCCCATACTCTACTACCTACCATACCCCATACTCTACCATCTACCAGACCCCATACTCTACCATCTACCATACCCCATACTCTACCGTCTACCATACCCCATACTCTACTATCTACCATACCCCATACTCTACTATCTACCATACCCCATACTCTACTGTCTACCATACCCCATACTCTACTGTCTACCATACCCCATACTCTACTATCTACCATACCCCATACTCTACTATCTACCATACCCCATACTCTGTCTACCATACCCCATACTCTGTCTACCATACCCCATACTCTGTCTACCATACCCCATACTCTACTATCTACCATACCCCATACTCTACTATCTACCATACCCCATACTCTGTCTACCATACCCCATACTCTATCTACCATACCCCATACTCTACTATCTACTATACCCCATACTCTACTATCTACTATACCCCATACTCTACTATCTACTATACCCCACACTCTACTATCTACTATACCCCATACTCTACTACCTACCATACCCCATACTCTACCATCTACCAGACCCCATACTCTACCATCTACCATACCCCATACTCTACCATCTACCATACCCCATACTCTACTATCTACCATACCCCATACTCTACTGTCTACCATACCCCATACTCTACCATCTACCATACCCCATACTCTACCATCTACCAGACCCCATACTCTACCATCTACCATACCCCATACTCTACTATCTACCATACCCCATACTCTACTATCCACCATACCCCATACTCTACCATCTACCATACCCCATACTCTACTATCCACCATACCCCATACTCTACCGTCTACCATACCCCATACTCTACCGTCTACCATACCCCATACTCTACTGTCTACCATACCCCATACTCTACTGTCTACCATACCCCATACTCTATTATCTACCATACCCCATACTCTACTGTCTACCATACCCCATACTCTACTATCTACCATACCCCATACTCTACGGTCTACCATACCCCATACTCTATCTACCATACCCCATACTCTACTGTCTACCATACCCCATACTCTACTGTCTACCATACCCCATACTCTACTATCTACTATACCCCATACTCTACTATCTACTATACCCCATACTCTACATCTACTATACCCCATACTCTGCTATCTACTATACCCCATACTCTACTATCTACTCTACCCCATACTCTACTATCTACTATACCCCATACTCTACTATCTACTATACCCCATACTCTACTACCTACCATACCCCATACTCTACTACCTACCATACCCCATACTCTACAATCTACCAGACCCCATACTCTACCATCTACCAGACCCCATACTCTACCATCTACCATACCCCATACTCTACTATCTACCATACCCCATACTCTACTGTCTACCATACCCCATACTCTACCATCTACCAGACCCCATACTCTACCATCTACCATACCCCATACTCTACTACCTACCATATCCCATACTCTACCATCTACCATACCCCATACTCTACTATCTACCATACCCCATACTCTACTGTCTACCATACCCCATACTCTACTGTCTACCATACCCCATACTCTACTGTCTACCATACCCCAGGGTTGCTTACATGCGTGAGGTGAGCTTGATGGTGAAGGGGCAGCCCAGGGGGTCCACTTCGTACGCTCCCGGCTTCCCCGCCACGGTGGTGATGGCGGTGACGGCTGCGGTGGCGGCGCCGGGCACCGAGGCCCCGGCGCCGCTCCCCGCCACCGCCGCTGCCGCCACCGCCCCCCCGACGACGCCGCCCGCCACGACGCCGGCCGGCGTGGCGCGGCAGCCGTACTTGCAGTGGATGAAGAGCTCGCCGATCTGCTCCGCCACGGCGATGTTGTTGACCACCACCGTCAGCTTGGCCGTGTCCACGGGACACTTATCTGCAGGGGGGGGGAATGACGCACAGTGAGGCGCTTTAGGGGAGGGGGGTTGACGCAGGCTCATGGCTGAAGACAGGTCACATGGCATGCTATTGGTCCAGACCGGTGGGGTCTCCGTGTGGAGACGGGTGAAACAGGAATAGGGATAAAAGATCGAGCACAGAGGCCCTGATTTTGGAGCCTTTTTTTTTTCGGTGAGGTATGAGTCGGCTTTCTCCGCAATCACAGAATTTTTCAGAGAGATTGCAAGAGAGATTACACCACCTCAGTGCAATCAAGCGAACATCGTTACATAATGTTCAACGTGACCTGGAGTTCCATAAATGATGTTCAAGCCACACCAGTCTTCGTACCTCAACATCACAAACATCCTAAAATAACCAGTGAACCAGTTGTTGTTTACTTTCAGGTTGCAAAACGACCTTGTGCTTTTATCCCCCATCAGCAATTGCGTTCTTAAAAACAGATTTTGTCTCCAGCTTTAGTTTATGCTTAGATTTTTCTCATGCATGGCCTTATTATCATCAATTCATTACAAGCTAACGGGCGTTAGCCTTGTGGGGCACACACCTCCTCCTCCCTTGTATGTGTGTCATCTCCCGGATGGCAGATGATAGCCTCGTTTATCATTTGTATCACGCTGTTGCCCTGTGTGTTTTTCCCGGACTGTACTTTGTCGGGATGCGGTAACTAACTGCTGTGGAGCTAATTGCCCCCGCGGGGGAAGAAACCAGCGCAATTTTACCGGGAGCCGCGCGAATACGCATCCTAATTAAATAACCACTGTGAATGAGACGGCGGTCACTAGAGGGGGACTTCACCATGATGAGGAATGACTCCGGATGTATTTGGGTGCTGTGTGTGGTTTCCCCTCAGAGAAATATGCTGGACGCTTAGCTCCACCCCCACCCCCCACCCCCCGGACATACCCTCACCTGAGGTCAAGGCACATCTTCTGCAGAAGGTGTGCTGTGGAGCAGAAAGGGGACATGTTCACGTCACTGTTAAAAAATAACCAACAGCTATGGAAACATAAATTGACCCAAAAACGAAACTCTGGGCTACAGCTTTAGAAGACAAATAATTAAAACTAAATAGAAAGAGACAGTGTCGCCCTACAGCCAGAGGAAAGACGGAGGCCCAGGAAGCATCATGGGCTATTCAATAAAACAAAGAACAGAGCGAGGAGGCCAATAGAGAGAGGCAACAGTGGGTGAAAAAGGGGTGGGGAAAAAACAAGAGAATGGCCAGAGCAGGGGAGGGAGAGAAGACGCGGCAAGGCACCATGAGAAGGGAGGAGAGGATGACTGAGGGGAGGAGAGAAGACCAGCGATGGGAGGAGATGAGAAGAGAGGCAGAGAGATGAGCGAGGGGAGGAAAGGATGCGAAGAGAGGGGACGAGAAAGGAGGAGGAGATGAGAGGGGAGAACGAGACAAGTGGGGGGGGGGGGGAGAGATGATGAAAAGGGAGAGGGAGAGAGGGAGAAGAGAGAGGAGGAGGAGACGAGAGGGGAGAACGAGACAAGTGGGGGGGGGGGGGGGGGAGATGATGAAAAGGGAGAGGGAGAGGGGGAGAGGAGAGGAGGAGGAGGAGACGAGACTCACCCCGCACGTGGTGATGACCGGGTCTTTGAAGACGTTGCAGCACAGCTGGCAGCACAGCTTCACTGACGGCTGCTCAGCAAACACCTGGGGCTCCTGCGCACACATACACACACACACACACACACACACACACACACACACACACACACACACACACACACAACGTTGGCGTGACATCATCGCTACATTAATAGTAGACGTGATGACGATAATGATCCAATACTACTCCACGATCACTGAAACGGTACCGTGTCCTCTTCCTCTTCATGCAGGGAGAAGGTGGATCGCAGGGACATGTTGGACTCAGAGTGCAGGGAACGCACGGAGATGGCCGAGTCCGACCTGCGGGGCGTCCCGATGGGAGGCTGGTGGAGAGGAGGCCGTTCAGAAGCATAACTATGATTTCACCACACGTTGTGTTACCAGTGTGCGTGTGTGTGTGTGTGTGTGTGTGTGTGTGTGTGTGTGTGTGTGTGTGTGCGTGTGTGTGTGTGCGTGCGTGTGTGTGTGCGTGTGTGTGTGCGTGTGTGTGTGTGTGTGTGTGTGCGTGTGTGTACCATGTCATCGTCGTCGCGGGGGGAGTAGGTGAGGGTACTAGAGGAGGAGGGGGTTCTCCTGTGCTGCTTGTAGCTGCTGGAACCCTCCGCTGAACCACACAAACACAAGGACACACAACTCAACACACACACAACCACAAGCTCACAATGACATGCAGGAGAATCTCTGTACAAGAGGGTCTTGAGGAAACAAAATCCAGTGTGTGTGTGTGTGTGTGTGTGTGCTGTGTGTGTGCGTGCTACCTTTAGCACCTGCGGCCACGGTTGAGAAGGTGGGGCCAAAAGAGGTCTCCATCCTGCTCCGATTGGCCGAAGGACTGAGGGTTGGAAGGAAGGGTTGATGGATGGATGAACAGGGCGATAGAACTGCGAACGAGCGATGAAACACTGTGAGGTCTGAGGGGGGGGGGGGGGGAGAAGAGATGAACAGGGGTTGGATGTCAGTGCACTGCAACCACTCATGCTTAATAAACGCGCACGAAAGTAGGAAACAGCTGTGTGGGTGATAAAAAGGAAGCTCTCACAGCATATCCAACAAAAACAACGACCCCGACTTCTCACTGAGCGACACCTCGGTTCGGCACAGTAACAAACAGACCGTGGCGGAGCGAAAGGTAAAGAGCAACGTTTTATTTCTCTGCAGGGATCCTTTCTATAATGTGACAATATAACCTGTGCCTGTCAGTGGAAACAACAAGCATTTTTAGAGGTGGTACACTGATGAGGCGCAAGTGCCCCCAAAGGAATAGATGCAGGGCGTTTATCACAGATTTCATCTGAGGCATGCTTTCATAAACTAGTTCCTCACACCCAAAAATGACACAATGGCGAATAGGGTTTTTGTGCCTGACAACCACAGGCAATCCTAGAGACTATCGATATTTAGACTATACTGAGACGGACCATACAACAAGATGAGATCCCTCTCTTCTTCTTTCTCTTTCAGCATCAATGCAAATACTGTAACACATACACAAAACAACATAGCGTCGACCAAACAACTTTGCCCCAAACAGGGCACCGTTGTCGCTCTATTGGTGTTATAATCTAATCCCATGGGTCCCTGTGTGTGTGTGTGTGTGTGTGTGTGTGTGTGTGTGTGTGTGTGTGTGCACCAAACAAAGCACCGGCCCCCGTGACTCATGTCAAGGTCTCACCGGTGGCAGCGGGGGGGGGGGGAAGTGGAGGAGGGGGGGGGGGGGGTTCCTTCCTGGATACCTTATGATCGATGTTGCGGCGCGGGCTTGCTAGCGGCACTGCTGATTCGCCTCGATGCGCAGAGACGCTAGGGCACGGTTAGCGGCCACGTTAGCAGCCGGCCGATAGCTGCACATATGGGTCAGGAGACTGAGGGAGGAGATAGAGTAGCTGTAGATAGGGGGGGGGGAGATGGAGGGAGAGAGAGACAGACACAGTGTGAGCGAGGGAGGCAGGGACAGAGATAGGAGAAGGAAAAAGATGTCAGGGGAAAAAACGATGTCAGGGTGGTTAGAGAAAGGCCACGGCTGGGGCCAACACACTGTAACAGCAGACACGGAGACACACTCCAAACACCAAGAATACAAGCAAACAAGAAGGACCTTGATTCTGGCAGTAACCGTCTGAGTGAGCTATTAGAAAAATGAATGAAAAAAAGATGACGCTTCCTGGCAGTCGGCAGGGATAGGTTCCATTTTGCAGTTGGTAAATACGTTTTCATTTTGGAGGAATCTGTGCCTCTTGTCTGATAGCTGGCAGTGCACTCGTTCAGACAGGAAATGAGAGGAAGGGGAAAAGATATAGTCTATGCCAGCTAGGTTAGAGCCAAGCCATGCTTTGATTTAACTGCACAGTAGCACCATATCCATAACCTGGAATTCAGTGACAACTTTATAACAGTTATTACTGTCTTGCGGGTGCAGCAAATTCGAACCAAACCAATTATCTTGCTGTTTACAAGGGAATGGTGGGCCTAATTGCTCATAAAATTACTTTTTGGTTTAATGAAAACCCAAGTCTGGGTTTTGTTATGGAGTAGAATGGACACTGATTTTGTGCCCAGCAATTACACAGAGAAGGAAATAGGCTTATCAATAATGTTAAGTACACAGCCTAAAAACATGGGAACCAAAACCTAAAAGTTCGACAGCACAAGTGTTCAACTAGATCAAGTTCAAAATGTATTTCCTTGTGTAGCGTCTCAGCGATGGGATGAGATAATCAAGGGAAAGGGAGGGTGGGCGTTTTATAACTTGTAACATTGACCGGGGTGAGACATTCGGGGTGATGTAAACAGAAAGGCATGCGGACTGTCATCCGACTGGGCCAATAAAACCAGTCAGGAGGACCGAATCTCACTTGTGCTGTCTCTCTTCACAAACCCGGAGGTTCCCGTAAATGGGATGGGGGCGGAGGGGAGTAGGGACCAGCATACCAGCAACACAACGCAACCAAAGTTAATCTACAACTCAACAACCACATGCCAGCCGCTGGACAACACTATGCCGGTGGTGAAAACACAACAGGACGTTACAAATGACAATCTTCATTATTTTCTATTTTTCACTGATGCAATATTTAATTAGCTAAAGTGGCTTGTTTGCTAGCTTAGTCCCTAGCCACTATTTTTATTTGTTAACATATTGACCCGTCAGCGATCCACTCGTGGTGTGTCACCGATTAACTAGATTCCCATTATAGCTCGTACACTAATACAAATGTCATGAATACTGCGTCCATGATTTTTTTTAAAGAATTGGTTATGGTTTACGCTCTTACCATTTTTCCAACAGCGTAGCCTCAAGTCTGCAGACGTGATTCTCTCCTCTTCCTCCCTCTCGGACCACGATAACAAATGTTGTCTTCTGGGATATGTAGTTCGACTCTCCCATTCGCCGAATTGGTAGGAACAGTTTGACTATGTTTCCCATGAGCCATTTCGCCGAGCTGTCATTCGACCGCATTGGACACGATTGGCTCAGGTCATGTCAGTACATCTCAGGAACCAACTGAAAGTGCACGAAGTCTACGTTCGCTCGGGAAATTACACAATTGACTCATGATTTCAGGGCGCTATTGGCCATTACAGAAACCTTCCCATATTGCGACAACCAGCATCAAAACCCAATGGCCAACACGTGCAGGATGGTATGATTAAAATGAAATCGTCAGGTGGGCGTGCTTTGCCCAAAACCTGAAGCATTTTACGCATATGCGCTTCAGTATCTGCGCGCAGTTCACATGAAGGATGTCATCTGTTTTGATACGGAAATATATTTCAGAGATGGATGTTGCACATTGCCTTCGATGGCTCTCGTTCTTATTTCTTCATTAAGTCATCATGATGAAACGCCGTAATAGGTGACTAATAATAACCGGGTGATAGGCTTCACAGGTGTTAGGCTAACCCGTACCAACAGGAGCGTGGATCTATCTGCAGTCAGCACAATGGAAATCAATAGGAGGTAGCTCAGGTTGCAGGCATGGCACGCCACTGTCTTTTAATGGCAAGAGATGAACCCGTGTTCACCCCTAATATTAACACTATGTGAGAAACGCCAAAGTTAAACTTTGTTTGGCTCTTCTGAGATTGGAATGCACTTGTATTTGATCATCGATCCGGCCAGTAGATGGTGCCGTTTGTTAGGTTGTAACACTGCCACTGAATCGACTGAGATAATACTGATATTTTTAGATACTTTACGGTTATGGTTGCGTTTTTGTTTAGGAATGGTTATGAGTTGCTATTGCCTTTACATGTTGTCACATTTAGGCAGTTAAAAGCTCCTTACTTTAGATTATATGTTTAAAATAGGGACATCTGGATGTCAGTTTCCTTATTGAAGTTGAGATTAATAAGGGAAAAAGAAATGATGCAGGTTTTGAACACAATATTTTCATTGTCAATATTGTCATCACAAGTTTGCTGGTGATGAAAGTACATCCACACAAAGTTACTAGGTTTTGGAGGACATCCACAAAGCGATTAGTGGTGGTGGGCACACTGCTCATATGTTAAAACACTCAAATACAAAACCAGATCTGGAAAAGCAAGTCACAATTTCCATGGATGTAGCCTTCTCTATATTTAGCAACTAAAAACATAACATGTGTGTGTGGCTCTCACACATGCTCTCAATTAAAGACAGATATTTAGTCAGGGTGACATTAAACAGACCTTAACCTAGTGTGCTTGACATTTGATGATTCTGGTTATTCCGGAATATCAGTTACATGCACACATGCATACACAACGATGCAGATACAGTACTGTATAGGGACACACACGACACACCATTGTGCACAGGTCTTGTTGCATCTCTGATCAGCCAAATATCCACTTCTCCATTTAAGCATCTCAAAGTATAGTTCAGAATTCCATATTCATCACACATGGAATCAACCTTAATGATTAACAAACTGTATCCCACTGTACAAGAACATGCATTGTGTTAAAGCATATGTTGAAGACAGGGAGTGCAATAGGTATCCATAGAGCGAAAATGAAATGGCATTCACAAACTTAAAGTATTAAGGTATACAGTATACACACAGCATATACTTTATCATGTGCAAGCAGTGCCTGAGCTAAATGGCTCCTGTCTAAACGCCAATACACAAGAACACATTCTGTGTTACAAATGTGCATTTGCTTGTCAGTCAACAGACCGGCGTTGCGGTGTCCCCATGCTAATTTATGGCCTCCAGCGCAGTCGGAAAAAACACCTTGCATCAACAGTGTTGAGGATAATTCTATTTAAACATTGTCCTTTTTTGTTTGCAAAAATACTGAGCAAATATTTGCCAGCAGGCAAACTTTCCATTCCAGATCGTGTTTTTTGTGTTTGCTGATGTTACCGTGAACACGCCACCCCCGAAACCTGGTGTCTCCCCAAGGCTCTAGAAGGTCTTCTCAAAGTCATCGGTCGAAACTTTTATTTTGAAACGTCTTCCAAAGACGTGTTCCATGATAAACAATGACAGCAGACACAGATGGCGAAGAGATAACACAAACGGGCTAATAAGCAGTACAAAAGTTGCTGACTTCCTTTCTACCTTTTTAGATGAAAAAAAACAATGGCTGAGATGATTACACAGATCACAGTTTGCTTCATGCCATAGATGGGTGGAACATATCAAACTGAATCACAGCGTTCGGTAATGAAAAATAATTGATTAAGTTTGCGCCCTGATTGGCAGTCACCTTTGCATATGTCAAATATCACAATTTTCATCAAAATGAATGGGAACATTCTTGCAATACAATCCATGACCTCAATCCAAGAGGTTTTGCTGGTGGGTTTGCCGTGCCTCCAGGTTCACTGAAGGGGAACTTGTATCTTGGATCAACGTGTCGGCCTGGCTCTTTCATGGTGATGGAAATAGTGTATGCATCGGAATAGAGAGAGAGAAAGGGAGAGAGAGAATGCAGAAATAGAAGACAGCGCGTGGTAACATTTAACATAAACGTGATTGAACGCTGAAGCGGATCTAAAAATGTATTCCCTGCAGCTTATATCGTGCACACGCACACAACCCACACATGCAGACTGTATTTGTGCATTCCATTAGAAGGAGCCTGTGCCATTAGTAGCTTTATCTACTTTGTTTGAGACACAAATGACAAGACAACCCCCCCCCCCCCCCCCCTTCTCCCAACACAGGCTCACATAGCACTTATAATGCACAAAAGCTCTTCCTCTCGCTCACTCTCTCCATGTCCGCCCCTCCCTCCACTTTCTCTCCATTTGCCCGTCTCTCACACCTCTCTCTTTTTCTCTCTGACCCCCCCCCCCCCCCCTCTCTCTCTCTCTCTCTCTCTCTCTCTCTCTCTCTCTCTCTCTCTCTCTCTCTCTCTCTCTCTCTCTCTCTCTCTCTCTCTCTCTTTCTCACCTCTCTCTCCCTGTCTCATTTCATCCATGATAAGGCCAGTATGAAGCAATGGCATCCAGTCCAGACACTATCCATGCACCCAGAAAAAGCCACCTCTCTATACTCTATACAGCAGTTAGCCATGACCAGAATGTGCAACCAAAACTGTTTTTGTCTGTATGCATCTCACCTCGTGCACACAGATGACTGATAACGGGATGCCACGACGTTTAAATGAGAGTTCATCCTTGAACTTGTCCTGCCCTTGTAGGTCAATAATGGTTACTGCGCCATACATAAAAACAATACCAAAGTGCATACATACATACGTATACGCTCACAGACTGTGTGTGTGTGAGTGTGTGTGTGTGTGTGTGTGTGTATGTGTGACAATACTGACTCCTTTTATGCATACTGACCTTACATAGAAAAACATCAGGCAGCGTTTGACCTGGATGGAGGAGGGCTCTGTTGACTGGTTCCATAAAGGGCCCGCATGTCTGAAAATGTAGAGAGAGGCTGTTCAGGCACCACGGAGGAGAGAGAGAGGAGGGGAAAGAGCGAGCTGGGTGGTGGGGGGGGGGGGGGGGGGGGCCTTGTGAAAGACACATAGAGAGTGGGGGGGGGGGGGGGAGAGGATGGTTAGGAAGAGAGGGAGGGAAGAGAGGAAAGTGGGAGGAATGGATGTAGGCATGAGGATGGAGGGGGAGGGAGAAATGGAGAGAGGGAGCGAGTGGAGAGGATGCTAGGGATGGGAAAGATGGAGGTCGGAAGGAGGGACGAAGACCACTAGCTTATAGTTTTTCCAATGCACATACATACGTATTGATTTTCCTCTTGTCCTACCACAGCAATGCATCTGCATTAAGGAAGCCACTGTGCTGCAGAGAAGTCTAATCGCAGTATATCATATAATATGAAATAGTATCTGTGGGCAAATAGCAAAACGAATGTATCCGCAAGCAGATGGCTTTACAGAACATTCCCTTTAAGTGTGAGTCGCACAAGGGCATCACATAGAAAATATGTTGTCTCCTTAGCCAAATTGAAAAGACACACATTGGCCCAAATCCGTATCTGTCCCTTTCTTGTTGTCCATACGTCTGTCCGCCAATCGCCTTGAATCAATATTTACATGGTTTCAACCTCCGCCGCCTTGCTTACTTTCTGCCAACATTTGCCTTGTCTACTCTCATTATGTCTCTCTCTCTCTCTCTCTCTCTCTCTCTCTCTCTCTCTCTCTCTCTCTCTCTCTCTCTCTCTCTCTCTCTTTCTTCTACCTCTCTCGCCCTGGGTTTGATGCCAGTACATATTTCAAGATGTTTAAAGACTTTCCTGATCTGTTTGTCATGAATTAATTATCACTGCTGAGTAAGAAACATCGTACACCACAACACCACTGGCCCTGTGTGTGTGTGTGTGTGTGTGTGTGTGTGTGTGTGTGTGTGTGCGCCTGCCTGAGTGTATGTGTGTGTGTGTGTGTGTGTGTGTGCCTGCCTGAGTGCGCGTGTGTGTTTGTGTGTGTGTGTGTGTGTGTGTGTGCGCCTGCCTGAGTGTGTGTGTGTGTGTGTGTGTGTGTGTGTGTGTGTGTGTGCCTGCCTGAGTGCGCGTGTGTGTTTGTGTGTGTGTGTGTGTGTGTGTGTGTGTGTGTGTGTGCCTGCCTGAGTGTGTGTGTGTGTGTTACTGTATTTTTAAATATGCATTCATTTCCCTGCCAGGAGAAACAGACCAACCAACGTTTCCCTACTTTACAGGATCAAATGTATTCCCAAAATATGTTGTTTCCACTTCTAGCAGAGGGGCAGGGTACTGACTAATGGTGGCGACTCCCCTCTGGAAAGGTAGCGTGTTCAATCTCCATTATCTGCTTCCTAAGCTGAGGGCCTCTCATGGCAGGTTGTTGGGCACTGCTAAATGACCAAAGAATGATCAGCAAATAGTGCAGCAGTACAAGCAAGCCAAACTCAGCCATGGCTGGGAGGTGGGGGCGGGGTCATTACCGGACCATCGGTCCAGCACTGCGGTACTGTTAACATGGCTGGGTGAGGAGCACCACCCCGAGAGATGGCAGCAGTAGCAGGAGGAGGAGTCGCTGAAAGGGAAAGAGACTGATGGCCTCGCAGTGGCTCTCCCCTTGAAGAGTGTCTTGGAGAGCTGCCTGTTTCGCTGATTTTGTGATTATCCAGCCCCCCCCCCCCCCCCCCCCCTCCAGGGAGGGGGGCATCAATGCGACTTTAGTGATGCGATGACAAAAAGTCGCATTGAAAAGACCTTTTTTTTATTAGAAGGCCCTTATCAGAAATCGCTGCGCAACGTAGAAAGCATTGACCGTAAGTGTTCGCACCTCCGCTGAGACAAAATGTCTGACTTTGTATTTCTGGTTCCTATGGCTACTCTCCAGGTTTTTTTTTTTTGGTGGGTTTTTTTTCCAATACTAGCTTGTGCAGCCCTGGTCTTTTTTTTTCTTCTTCTGCTACTCCAACTGTGATTGGAGGAGCTTGGCTGTTCTCAGCCTCACTTAAGTTGCAGATAAAAGCATCTGCTGAATAGTTCGACGGCTCACTGGATATCTAGTTTATTTGCTGTTTGGTTTGCTTTGTGTGTCTGCGCGTGTGCGTGTGTGTGTGCATGTGTGTGCGTGTGTGTGTGTGTGTGTGTGTGTGTGTGCATGTGTTGGTCGTGTGCCAGATCATGCATAAAATGATATGTGCTCTACATACGTGGTCTTATGGTGGATATCAGCAGTTGGTGAACTGGTTCTGCTAAACCAGTAAGGCCGACTGGCCTTAATGGAGCATCCACAATCTGCCGAAGGAGGCTTAATCCCTCCAGATTAAGCACAAAATTATACAAACACACATACACAAACACATGCGCACACACACACACACACAATGACGAACATTTACATTCATAATCATGGACCTCCCCATCCCAGCACATGTGTGTGTCTGTGTTGGGATGGACTTCCCCATCACAACACACACACACACACACACACACAGACAGACAGACACACACACACACACACACACACACACAGACACACACACACACAGACACACACACACACACACACAGACACACACACACACACAGACACACACACACACACACACACACACACACACACACACACACACACACACACACACACACATACACACGCTCACATTCGCATGGACACAAATGCAATGGAAGCTTCCACGCTGACACACATAGAGCACATAGAGCAAACGGTAATCTAATGTAATCCCAGCCCTAGCTTCCCTCACCGTGAAAGTTCATCAAATATGTCACACCGTGAATCAAATCAGCTTAATGAATATGTCACGACCGTGAATCAAATCAGCTTAATGACTGGGGGAAACTGGTGAGAAATCATCCTAGATTAGTAACCCACTGCTCGTTATCCCAGCGAAGTCAGTGCCAACCCTCCTAGCTGTGTTCCCATGTGGGTGGAGGCAGCCATGGAGGCAGCTGAGAGAGTACTTACTTTTAATCGTTGCTACATGCTATATTCTAATATTATTAGAACACTATTTGCTTTATTTGGATGGCTTCGCCTCTATTGGAACCATTTGGACCTGTGTGTGTTTGTGTCTATCTGGAATATGTGCAGCAAGATAGTCGCAGTATTTCTTTCTGGAATATTTAGTATTTGCTGTATCTGTTGGGTATGTGTGTGTACAATGAGTCATTTGAACATTATCCTGAATCTGTTGTCATTATGGGGAGACGTTGTGTGTTTTTTTAACTGCCACAGCGTTTCTCATGTGGGACTCGGCTAATTTTCAGTAGCCTGGGTTACAGTGTGTTTAGCGTTGATTCGGGATTTAACAGTACTACAACTCGCTTGAGTCCACTCAACATGGCGAAATATCGGCAACAGATAATCCCATGATGCATTGTGATGTACAAGGCTATACGTATATGTCTCATAGTGTCATCATAAGTACAGGTATGTACCGTAAGGTACATGTCATTCTGGTAAGTATTGTTATCATGTTCTGTTTTGTTTTTTCTCTAAAATGAACTCCAACTCACTTCATCTCTGCACTTGCACTTATCTTATCCACACTCTCAACACTCAGAGGACAATGCTCTAACAATTCAACAATTCTGTGGAGGAAACAAACAACTAAGTTAAAATTACATTTCAAAAAGACCTCGCTGGATTGGTTGTTTTAAATGAAGCATCAGACATTCTCTCTGCCGTTCTAAAATACAATCCTGCTGTTACGATAGAGATTATCTTAAATCTCTTTGTGATACGGAATCTGGCAAAGTAAAGGTTATGCTAAGGTGTTTAGTTTCTTTTCATGAACGACAAGAAAAGAAACGTGAAACGGTGTGCGTGGTGTCTGCGCGTCTGCATGTGCGTGTGTGTGTCTGCGGTGAGTGTGCGTGATGTGTGTGTGTGTGTGTGTGTGTGTGTGTATGTGGTAAGTACAAGCAAACACTTCACTTCTTCCCTGGGATCTGGTGGGACGTGAACGTCACCACAGGTGTTTTTTTTCATTTTTCTATTGACAAAGTGACAGACAAATCTTGACAGCCCCTTTGCACCTCTGTATAGGCAGTTCCTGGGTCGAACCCTCCCTGGATAACATATCAGACACACACACACGGTCTGCTCTCTAGTATAGTACAGAATAACACAGCAGAATGCAATGGTATGCTATTGTATAGCGTAGCATGGTATAGTATGTGGCCTAGTACAGTACAGCATAACATAAGTATAGTATTAGAGTATAGAATAGTAATAGTAGGCCTGTTATAGTATAGGATAATATGACATGGCATAGCATGGTATGCTATGGTATAGAAAAGTTCATGTATATAAGTATATATTAGAATAGTAAAGGGAGTTTAGTTTAACATAGTAAATCAGAATTCAATACAAAACAATACACACAAGAGAATGATACAGTATAGGATAGCATACTTATAGCAATACTATAGAATAGTATTGTGCAGTATAGCACAGTATATACAGTATATTTAGTACAGGGGCAGCCGCCGGCCTATGGTTAGGGCTTAGGATTTGTAACCGGAGGGTGGCCGGTTCGGACCCCGACCAGTGCGAACGGCTGAAGGCCCTTGAGCAAGGCACCTCCGAGCGCCGCTGTTGCGGGCAGCTCACTGCATCAGGGTTTAAGTGTGTGCTTCACCTCACTGTGTGTGCTTCACCATCACTGTGTTCTGAGTGTGTCACTAATTCACGATTGGGTTAAATGCAGAAGACCAAATTTCCCTCACGGGATCAAATGAGTAATTTCTTCTTCTTCTTCTTCTTCTTCTTCTTCTAGTAATAGCATAGTATAGACCGGTCCAGTACAGTAATAGTAATAGTAGTACATTACACTCCAGCAGTTGTATCGTACAAAATAGTATTGTACAGTAATTAAGCACAGTGCAGTATCGCACAATAACAGTAAAGTACAGTTCATCACAGTACAGCACAGTGGTAGTAGAATCTAGTGTACGTGTTTCACATGGTAAATATGGGCCACTGGTCCCGGGGGTCCAGGCGGTAGGGGACATGTGGTGGGGGTGGGGGGGGGGGGGGGGGGCTTGTGGACCACGACCCCCTTAAAGGGACGGGGACATGTAGGGTGGGGGGGGGGGGGGCCTGTGGACCACGACCCCTTAAAGGGATGGGGACATGTAGGGGGGGGGGGGCTGTGAATCACGACCCCTTACAGGGAGGGGACGTGTAGGGGGGGGGGGCCTGTGGACCACGACCCCTTAAAGGGACGGGGACATGTAGGGGGGGGGGGGGGGGGGGGGGGGGGGGGGGGCGGGGGGGGGGGCCTGTGAACCAGGCCCTAAGCTATGACTACGCCGGTGAGACACGACGGGGGGAACGAATGTAGGGTGGGGGGGGGGGGGCCTTTGACCACAATCCATTAAAGGGACGGGGACATGTAGGAGGGGGGGGGGCCTGTGGCCACGACCCCTTAAGGGACGGGGACATGTAGGGTGGGGGGGGGGGGGCCTGTGGACCACGACCCCTTAAAGGGACGGGGACATGTAGGGGGGGGGGGGGGGCTGTGAACACGACCCGTAAAGGGACGGGGACATGTAGGGTGGGGGGGGGGGGGGGCCTGTGGACCACGA
Organism: Urophycis tenuis; assembly: GCA_036785325.1. NCBI lineage: Eukaryota > Metazoa > Chordata > Actinopteri > Gadiformes > Phycidae > Urophycis > Urophycis tenuis. The sequence continues at coordinate 602,032 of JAXIVH010000036.1, read as the reverse complement.
CCCCTTAAAGGGACGGGGACATGTAGGGTGGGGGGGGGGGGGGCCTGTGGACCACGACCCCTTAAAGGGATGGGGACATGTAGGAGGGGGGGGGGGGGGGCTGTGAACACGACCCCTTAAAGGGATGGGGACAATGTAGGGGGGGGGGGGCTGTGAACCACGACCCCTTAAAGGGAGGGGGACATGTAGGGTGGGGGGGGGGGCCTGTGGACCACAACCCCTTAAAGGGGATGGGGACATGTAGGGAGGGTGGGGGGGGCTGTGGACCACGACCCCTTAAAGGGAGGGGGACTCATTTTATTCAGGCGGCACCCTGCTGATGCACGTCCCAGGGAGACAGTCATCTGCGATGGCAGTATCTGGAGCTGGAGGGCTGGCAGAGGGACAGCTGGAGTGAGGGAGAGAGACCAGGTTCACATCTCCCTGAATGTCCCCCAGACCTCAGGGAGCCGTATTTGGTCAGAAAACCCGGTGTTGGAGACACACACACACACACACACACACGCGCAGCCACACACGGCACACACACTCTCTCTCTCTCTCTCACACACGCACACACACACACACCACACACACACACACACACTTGTGCTGTAAATTGTCACACCTGGGGGGAAGAGCTGTGCAAGTAGCACATCCCTCTCTCTCTCTCTCTCTCTCTCTCTTCTCGCACACACACACACACACACACACACACACACACACACACACACACACACCTCCTCGGGGAGCAAACAGGGCGTGCACATACATTAGTACAGTTCTCACACAATAGTAACGCGCGCGCACACACACACACACACACACACACACACACACACACACACAACACACACACACACACACATACACGTCTACGCTCCAATAGAATCGCAGCGGCACGGAAGCGCAGCAACCATAAGACATAGTACACACACACACACACACACACGCACACACGCACACGCACACACGCACACACGCACGCACGGACGCACACACACACACACACACACACACACACACACACGGGGAGTTAACGGCGGTGCGCACAACCATCCCGGCCGCTAAGTTGGGTGTTCTCCACCGGCACGGAGTGAAACAGCCCAACACAACGAGAGACACAGACAGCCCACTGGTCTCGTCGCCGTCCGCCTGTCTACTCCGGAGACTGCGGATCTTATATCCACTCTTTCCCGTTTCCAGCGCTGCTGTTTAGAGGGGGGCTCTGTTGAGCGTAAACCTACAAAAAAAAAGTGTTCGGACATCAGGTGTTCTGCGGGGTTGTTGTTTTTTTTTAAGGGGAGACACGCCGTCTGTGTGCCGGTCCATTTTTTTTTGTTGAAGGTGTCAGTCCCATTTTGAATCGCCGGGACACTCGACTGGGACGGAGCAACAGACAGCAGCAACTCACCACCACTACCCACCAGAACATTACCAGTAAGG
>JAXIVH010000036.1:564654-589654 GCA_036785325.1 Urophycis tenuis | reverse complement strand
GTGTACAGGCATTTGTGTATTAAAGGTTTTTTACCATAATGTAGGTCCATACATATATTTCAAGAGCCTTATTGTGCTCTCCACTTTCCACTAAACTTGTATGCATAATAAAAAATAATAAATTGAGTTGAATTGTGTGAAGTGTTCACACCAGACCTGTTTCTGTCTCTCCCTCTCTCCCATCCAAGATGCATACAGGTGTTTACCATATGGTTACCAAATGTTTTTAACTACTGTATATAGAGACATATTATTCGTGGTTGTATTCTTATTTTAATTTTTTATCTTCTTCGTGTTTATTACTATGCTGTTTTTTCTGCTGCGACACCAACATCCCTCTGCTTGGAATAACAAAGCGCATCTCATCTTAGGTTGAGATGTCAACTTAATAGCCAGCCCTCCTCGCCCTCCACGGGGAGGCCCTCCTGGGGATGGATCTGCCCGCCGTGACGACGACCGCAGCCACGGAGGCTGCGAGTCTGGAGAACCTGCGTGTGCTGTACCAGAGCGATGACTTCATCGTGGTGGACAAGCACTGGGACCTGCGCATCGATAGCAAGATGTGGTACGAGAAGAACACGGTGCAGGCACAGCTGCGACACCGCTTCCCCCTGCTGGCCGACCCCGATACCTACTACGGATTCAGGTCTGAACTGGGTCTGTCGACGTGCTTTGTTTTCATTTAGTTGACTACAGTGGTTCTCAACTGGTCTGGCTTCGGGGCCCACCATCACCCCTTAATGACATGCCTCGACCCAAATAAAGGAAAATGTTCAACTACTCAAATTTATTTAACATAACATAACACTTCAGTAACTGTAATACTAAACTAGTCAGTCACTTAAATTAAAAATAAACTGTGTAATTATGACAACCAACCAACTACTATACAACCAATTAGCATTACAGGGCGGGCATTATCGCCACCTACTGTTAAGGAGTGTGATGAGACATTGTCAGAGTCCTGATCCATTGAGATCCTAACTCCTCGTGTGTGTGTGCGTGCCTGCGTGCGTGTGTGTGTGTGTGTGTGTGTGCGGGGGCTGGGGTCTCAGGTTCTGCCACCAGCTGGACTTCTCCACCAGCGGGGCACTGTGTGTGGCGCTGAACAAGGCAGCCGCCGGACGAGCCTACCGCTGCTTCAAGGACCGCACCGTCACCAAGGCCTACATTGCACTGGTGGGAACACACACTGTACACACACACACACACACACACACACACACACAAGCATACACACAAAGCGCACCCTAATTGCGTAGATACACACTAAACGGCTACAAATCAATCGTTTGCGTTGTTTCCAGTTATATAAATACATCTCGGGGCGGCAGTCGCTCAGTAGGTAGAGCTGGTGGACAGAGCGGGTCGTCCACTAACCGTAGTGTCGGCGGTTCAATCCCCCATCTCCAACTGTCCACATATCGAACCCCACAAATCTACTGATCGTAAGTCGCTTTGGACAAAAGCGTCTGCTAAATGCCCCTTTTTGTTTTTCTTTTTTTTTGTCTCTTCTCAAAAGTCATCATCACTGAGTGTGTGTGTGTGTGTGTGTGCGAATGCGTGTCTTCCAGCTGCGTGGCTGGGTGGAGGAGGAGAACAGGACCATTGACTTCTCCATCGGCAAGACGTCCACAGAGGGCAAGACCCACATGATGTGCATCGAGGGCACAGCGGGTAAGCTGGGAACGCCCTCACCTCCGGGTCCGTGTGTACACACGTGAACATTCGTGTGTTTGTGATGACGTGGAACATTTTGCACGACCGGTCTGAAAAGGTGCACCGCGTTTAATCCGCTATGCCCGCGTGCAACTTGTAGGATGCAGGCATCCTTGAGACGCCTTTACCCCTTTTGCACAATTTAGCCCTTACCAATCTTTCTGACCTCCTTCAGCACTACACCCCTTCTCCTTCCCTCGTCGTTCATCTTCTGCTGGCCTTCTGCTCACCCCTCATCACGCCTTAGCACCAAGGGTGCTAGAGCTTTCAGCTGCACTGCTCCCAGGCTCTGGAACTCCCTGCCCCCACACATCCGACAGTCTGAAACCATAACAGCATTCAAATCCCACCTCAAAACTCACCTGTTCAAACTGGCCTATTCACTGTATTGTTCAGTATACTGTCAACTTGGCTCAGCTTCGCAGTATTACTATTTTATTCTCCCCTCACACACGTCTACCCACGTTATGTCTCGTCTTGTTTTATTCATGCTTGTCATGTCTTTGCCACTACTGGCTGTTTTAACTATTTAACTATTTAACTATATTGTTTTTATATTATCCTGCACTGTAAGGTGTCTTTTGGTGTCTTTTGGTGTTGAAAGGCACCCCCTAATATAATGTATTATTATTATTATCATTATTATTATTGTTATTATTATTATTACTATTATTACCAGCCTTCCTTCATGACTTGCATCTGTGTACCACCTAGTAAGACAGCCTGGATATAAGCACCTGCTACATGACTAACTAGCAGGAGCGTGTTTTGTCCCAGGATGTGAGAGCCCCAAGGCATGCCAGACGGAGCTCAGTGTGTTGGAGTACGGAACCTACGACGGAGAACCCGCCACCAAAGTGCTCCTGGAACCGCTCACCGGTAACAACCAAGCGACGGACGTGTCAAATGATCCGTCGTTATATTGCAAGATGATAGACTGAATAATCACAGAAGGATTTCACAGCCTTAAGTTGGGCATGATGATGAGACACTGAGGAAACAGAAGGATTACAATATTCATTTCTTGTATTGGTTTACATCATTTAGACTTTTCTGATGAATTAGTCATCTGTCGCTTGCCCAATAGCATATAAGGGAAAGTGCACGAATTCACAAACGTACCAGAGCCATGTCAGTTTAGGCTGACATGAGGCACTAGTGGAGAGATACAGACGACATTTCTGAGAGAAGAAAAGACACTGTTCCAGGATTTACTTGAGTCAACAAATTGTCACAGAACCGCCTCTGGCCATCCTGAAAGTTGAATGACTGACTGATGGCGTGGTTTTAAGGTGTCAATGGTCTGGGTTGTGCAGGTCCACTCAACTGATCACCGCTCCCCCCCCCCCGCCCCCCCCCTTCTCTGTCCTTTCAGGCCGGACGCACCAGCTGAGGGTCCACTGCAGCGCGGTCGGCCATCCCATCGTGGGGGACTTCACCTACAGCCTGGGGGCGGACGACGCCCCCTACCGCATGATGTTGCACGCGCACCTCCTGCGCCTGCCGCTGGAGCCCCAGACCCTGCAGGTGACCGCGGGAGACCCCTTCCTGCCCACCGTCGACCCAAAGTGGCTCCCGCAACGCACCCTGCGGACAGCAGAGGGCGCCGTGGCGTCCCTGCTGGACTGCGTCGCCGAGAAGGAGGAGCAGCTGGAGCAGGAGAAGGAGAAGACGTTGAAGGAGGCAGAGGAGGAGCGGAAAAAGCGGAAGACGAAGAAGAAGGCAGAGAGCGAAGAGCAGAGTGGGCTGTGTCAGGACTGGCTGCGTGAATGGGGCGCTGACTGACCAGAAGTGTTTATTGTATTTCATGTTTGTTCGTTTTTTTTCGTATTGTTTGAAACTTTGCATTGGGCATCTCAGCATCTGTATGTATGTATGGAATGATGTGCTATAACTTGGATGTTAAATACCTTAATACATATCTAATTTATATATTTTCATTTGGACATGGAAAAGTTGATATGGAATATCTCTATTTTGGCAAAAGATATATATATATATAACGGAATGTAAATAATAGAAGTTATAGATGTCTTTGTTTAGTACGAAACTGTTGATGTCTAATGTAGGGCAACTGCTTATTTGTGAGGTCTCCCGTTGTATAAGCTCCACCCAACCAACGGTAAAGTATTTGACTGGATTGGAATGAAGTATTCATTCAATCAATTCGCATTAAGTAACGTCTTCGATCTCTTCTAGTAAAACTGGAGTCTGTATTTTATGAACATCAATTGCATCTGAATAAATGTCATTGGATTTGATTCAGCTATCTCTTAATCTGGTCTCTAAATAACGAAAAGTCAGTGGCAAATTAATATTTATAATATTGCTATTAACTTAGCATTAGTCTTGCAATGGTATTGTCGATAGTATTAATACGCAGTAACTATTTCAAGCCAATTTAATGTTACAGCTAGAAATACAAAAGCTAAAGACTTGAAAGAACTGATAAGCAAAACATAGTATTTTAGTAGTTGACGTGTTGCGACTTGCATCAAAAGTATTGACTGGTGAACAGAAAGAACTATTATTGTTGTCCAATCATATTGCGCGACTCGATGAAAGCACTCCTGATTGGCTCTTACGCTAGGCCGACCAGGAAGGAAAGCTTTACAAACACCACAGTCTAACTCAAACTTGTTCAGCTGACATGTGTTGTTAGAATCTGCGGATCATAATACATTTTACCCTCATAGAAAATTCCGCAAAGGTTCGGAAAAATGAGCTCCAGAGATTTCAGATTCACCGAGGTTTTCTCCTATGAAAGTTTGGTGCATGCAATATCAGGAGCAGTCGTAAGTACAACTATAAACACAGGACATAATCATTATTAACGTTAAAATGTTTACGTTAAGGAAGCGTATGTATATATATAATATGAGATATACGATGTGGTATTTCTCTAAGCCAGTGTCTTGACGGTGGTCTATCATGTAAATAATTGACAATTGATGTTATTACAGGGGAGTGTGACTGCAATGACCGTATTCTTCCCGCTTGACACGGCGAGGTTAAGGCTCCAAGGTAAAACTAATGGCGTCTCTTTTATTATTAGGCTACTGATAGACTCATATATTGCAGGAGTAGATTTCATTGTCGTGTAATGTTCCAACTTTCATTTTTTGTTAGTGGACGAAAAGAGGAAGGCGAGGTCGACGCCTGCCATTCTTGCAGAGATTGTGAAAGAGGAGGGTTTGTAAGTAATTAAGATGACGTCGGTCTATTTGAACAACATTACCTTAAATATGCCTTTGAGCAGAAAACCGTCTCCATCAATGATTACATGCTGGCCTGCATAGCATGTGTAAATCGCCACACTTTGACTTAAAACGTATAACACCAGCTACCTCAACTTACATTTACATTTAGGGCATTTAGCAGACGCTTTTATCCACAGTGACTTGCAAAGAGTACAATTGTCATAAGAAGGTGAAACATTTCATTGCTGCTAATACAGTAAGAAAGTCACCAGAACAAGTTTCAAGAATTTCAATTGCTTGGTTAACCAAATCGCTATTTACTTTTTAAACAATACTAGGCCCGCCATCGTATTGATTGTTGTTTGTTGGTTATTGTTTACTGTTGCGTGTGTTGCGCACGAACCACCAAGACAAATTCCTCGTAGGTGCAAACCTGCTTGGCAATAAACGGTTTTCTGAGTTCTTTCTAATGTTACCCCCAGTTACTGACTTCAAACACATCTCCACGACATCCCCGCCACTACCCCCTCTCTCACCCTGCTTTTCCAGACTGGCGCCATACAGGGGCTGGTTCCCAGTTATCTGCAGCTTGTGCTGCTCCAATTTTGTCTACTTCTACTGCTTCCACGGGCTAAAGGCCAGCTGGCTTAGGGGACAGAAGTCGGCCCCTGGGACTGATCTGGTCATCGGCATTGTTGCAGGTGAGCAGACTCCAAAGCTACGTATCAATTTGCTATACATTGTCAACAGATTAGTACCATTTTAAGGGAATTCCAGTTCCAAACGGGTTTGGATTTATATTAATTTTCCTATGGGGGATTCACATGAGATGGGACATAGGCTGAATAGAGAGAGCTGGTCATTTAACACTCTACTATACGTAGAGTGTCCTCTTTTTTCTACTGGAGTTTTGTCACGAAGACAATTTCCCTCAGGGATCAATAAAGTATGTCTGTCTGTCTGTCTGTCATGTTTGGTCACGAAAGCTTGTGCTGGGACAGGATAGTCATGTGGCTGGGGCATTTAAATCCCAGCCAAAAGGTTCTGGGTTCGTACCCCAATGTTATGCAAGATGCATAACCTCCTAATTATTGCCAAAAACTCACTGAAAGTTTTCTTTGTAAGTGTCAGCTAAATGACTGAATAGTGAAACGTAGTGTCATATTCAAAACGTAATTCCTAGAAGTCAGTAGTTCTTAAAGCAGTATTGCCGCGAGGGCAGTGATCATTGTAAATGTTTACCAGTATAGTTTGCATTAGGCGGTAAGTCTTGTGGTTTGTGTTGAGGCGGCAGGCATTGTAGTGTACAGAATATGTTATTTTTGTCTCTGCAGGGATCATCAATGTCCTAGTCACCACTCCCTTGTGGGTGGTCAACACCAGGTTAAAGCTTCAGGGCGCCAACTTCCGCAATGAGGACATCAAGCCCACCAGCTACTGTGGCATTCTGGGTAAATGTTGACCAACAGTCCGGCTGAGGATGTCCTGTTGTAGCTCTCCTTCATGATTGGTCACCTGCATGCGCGGCAACATTATGATGAGATAAGATAATTTGATCCCCCATTGGGGAGATTTACATGTTACAGCAGCATAGAATACACATTTACAAGATTAGAATAGTTACCTGTATATGCAAACAAAAATCCTCCCGCACACGGATCATTATTGGTTCACCTGGTTCTTCGGGCTGCCTTTCATGGTGTATTCACCAAGCATACAAACCAAGTATACAAAGGATATAAAAAACATCCGAAGGTTGAACTTCCCCTATATTCCTTTTGGAATTGTATAATGCATCGTGCATTATTTATATTGGCAATTTAAGTTTGAAATATGAGAATCATCAAGCTGTTGATCCAAGTAATAATGTAGTACGATGTAAAAACAACATAGTGCAATAATGTTTTTGTTTTTTTTAATCATCTATTATCCACTTATACTAGCCCAACCATCAGTCACGTGTTTGCATTTAATGGACTAAAGAAATGAAACAACGTCTTAATGGGTGGATTGGATTCCCTGAAGACATATCAAACGTGTCCTTCCACCTCTCCAGATGCCTTTGTGCAGATCGCCAGTCAGGAGGGTGTGGGAGCGCTGTGGAATGGCACCCTGCCCTCCCTGCTGCTGGTGCTCAACCCGGCCATCCAGTTCATGATCTACGAGGGCCTCAAGAGGCAGCTGAGCCGGGGCATCCACACGGAGGTAATGGGAGAGAGGGAGGAGGGTGGTGAGATGAATGCAGGGTGTCAGTGGTGAGGTGAGGTGAGTGTAGGGGTCCTGTAGGCGAGGGGATCAGTCGCAAGTTTGACGCAACGATTTGGAATCGGGGTTGACTCAAACTGGTTGAATCCGAAAAAAACTAGTGAGGCGGGATAGTGCTAGATTTGATTCCCTGCATCCTTCCTGTGAGCAGTCATCCTTGAGCAAGGTGCCTAACCCCTATCTGCTTCTTAAATTACCTGAATCTGAATGAACTGAGTTGCCTTGGGATAAAAAGCATCCGCTGAGTGACTTTGGGCGATTTCACACCTATCGTTAGCTAGACTTGAGCTGTGTCCCAATTCAGGGGCTGCATCCTTCGAAGCACACATTTGAAGGCCGATTACGTCACAACGCCGTGCAAAGGCTGTCCCAATTCGAAGGCTCCTTCAAATGCAGCCTTCAAATGCGGCCTCCTTTTCCCTCTTTTGGGAGGTTGCACCGCAACTATCCTTCGCCGCCTCCCATATCCCAAGATCCTTTGCGCGCCGCTGTTCAGTGCCGGTAAAATGACAATGGCGACAATATTTACATTTAAATGTAAATATTGGGTTTTTATATTTAATTACCTTGACTTATTACTACTTATACTTTCACTAATTACTTATATTTTACTACTTTTATTATCGCTGATTTATTTCCTGACTGTAAAACTCCCTTCACCAGCAAAGCAATTAAAAAAATAAAATTAAAAAAATTGTCGATGTCTAACATCTTTTCTTCTTTTCTTTCTTCTGTGTTTTTTTATTTATTTTATTAAGTAGTAATTTTAACTAGTAGTACCAACTGACGGCTGGTGATGCAGCTGGTGACGCAACCAGCAAATGCTTCGAAGGCTAGACCGTCTCATTTAGCAACGGTTGACGCAACCGCGTCCTTCGAAGGATGCAGCCCCTGAATTGGGACACAGCTTTGGTCAGATTCATGGGGGAAGTTGCTACTTTGTTGCCATTTTGACCTGGTTTACACTGGACTTTGTTATGTGAACCAAACCGTTGTAAACACATGCCAAGGAATCAAGGTCAACTCAACAGAGCGCTTGCAGCTGTCGACGAAGCGTCTTGACATTTGTGCAACATTGATCTAACCCCCTTTCAATATTTCTGTCAGTAAATAATTGAATGGTTTTTAATCTAAATGGTCTTGACAATCAACACTTGGGATGACTTTGTAAAAGTGTAGAACAATGGAAAAATATGGAACAGCCGAACAAAACCAGTTTTGTTTAAAATGATTACCAGAGGCAGGGAAAGGGGAGGGAGTGAAACAACATTGGCTTCCTTCTGGATGAGTAAACGGCCGCTATGCTGAATCTGTCGGTAATCCTGCTCATATGAATGTCGTGCGACTTTACTGCAACAACCAATCACAGGCCCTTGTGGTTCGCCAGACACGTAACCAAATCAGTCAGGCAGTCATTTCTTTTAAAACCTTTTTTTTCTTGTGTTTCTTCTGTTCACAAGCTTTCGTCTGCTGAGGTCTTCCTGATCGGTGCCATCGCCAAAGCAGTCGCCACCACTGTCACATACCCACTACAGACCATCCAGTCCATCCTCAGGGTAGTGTGTGTGTGTGTGTGTGTGCGTGTGCGTGTGTGCGTATGTGGGTATGCATATGTATGTGGGCATGTCTACATGTGTGTGTGAGCATGAGCATGAAATGTCAATATGTCTTCAGAATTTTATGTCGTTTGTGAATATGACTTGTCAGACTTAAAACTTGTTTTGTTGTATCCATTGTGTGTTTTGTTGTAGTTCGGTCAACTGCAAGAGTCAACGGACAAGTCACAAATCCTGAGCAGTTTGATGGTCATCAAGCGTCTGCTGGTCAACAGAGTGAGGTGAGGTATCTTATGCTCGCTCCACCTCACACATTGGTTGAGTGTCAGGATGATGTGTTCATTGGCTCTCATCTCACCTCAAACAGTACATTTAACAGTTGTTATAGTAAGTTAAAGGTGAGAAGGTGAGAGAAAGTATGTATAATTTAGTGTCATCACAACTTTGTATGTTTGTAACTTTAGCATGTTTTAATTAGTGTGTAATCATGTGAAAATAAGTATTGTTCCGTTTTGGTTACCTTCTTAGAATGAGGCCTTTAGATCTACATAGGGAGCAGGTCCTCTTCCCACCATGTTGCACCGGCACGTTTTTTTGTAACACCATAACAATGATACTATGTCAAAAATAACACAACTCTTGTGGTTTTTCCTGCACTCCCACCTCGGCAGGAAGTACGGCGCGCTGGGTCTGTTCAAAGGGCTGGAGGCCAAACTGTTGCAGACGGTGCTGACGGCCGCCCTCATGTTCCTCCTCTATGAGAAGATAGCCAGCAGCACCTTCAAAGTGATGGGACTGCACAAGGCCGCGCACAGCAGGCGGTAGCCATCTTGGCTCGTGTTGAAACCCGCTTCCCCAGTGACCGTGACATAATTGTCGTGACGTTTCTAAAAAGGATAGCAGCTGTTTTTTCTTGGGGGTTTGGTTGTGGCACATGCCCTGTGAGACATATACAGTAAAACGAAAATAATATATACATATATATCCTATATACATATATATATGGGATAGATGTTTAGCATTTAATGCTATGTTTTGGGGGGAATCTGTGTCCCAAGGCCTGAATGTGTGGGTCATGGATGTGTCGCTATTCTACGCTGGGCGGTAACCAGAGCTCTCTGACTGTGAAATACAGGAGGGCATCTATAAAAGGCATATGTTGGTTGACTGCAATGTCTGATGTTTAACATATTGTACAGCAATATGCACATTGGAACATTAGAACTGGACTATCTATATTGGAACTGCAATTTCATTTTTAAGGCCCATTTGTCTAACCAGTTATCCTTGTTTTAAATTCATACCACTTCACAGCGAGAATGGGTTTTATATTAAATGTTGCCTGGTTAGATCATTTCAATGCTGTTCATTCTAAGTAGTTAGCACATTAACTAAAAGGTTTGAACATTGATGGTAGGTTATGTTCTAGGCTAAGGTTGTTCCATTGTAAGGGGAGGACATAATGCGAGTTACCTGCTTGATTTGGAAAGACAACACTAAGATGATCACAGTATACACATGTTAAATGTGACCGGTACTTTTTCTATCAGTAAAAGAAGATGTTAAAACATAGAGACAGAAATGCAAAGTGAGCCATACCTTTGACCTTTTGGTTCTGGGATCGTTTTAAGATTTGTACGTTGTTTGCAGTAAACTATTGTAAAAAAAAAATGCAGAAATTGTTATTTTTTCCATGACTATAATACCGGTAACAAAAAAAAAAACTACAAAAATATATCAAAAGTGACACGCACGTGGTCATGTCGAGCCCTTTTACACAAACGGCCACATCCGCGATAGGCATAAGCAGATTTACAACCCGCCCACAGCTGCCGTAATTGAACGGTTGCCTATCCTCATGACGTACAGATCGCTCCGCTCGACATTGACGGTCGTGAGGTGGCACAAACTCTTGACTTTCATATTACGTAAGCACCACAACGTTCATACACCTTTCTGATCAAAAACACTGTACCTTTGTGGCCTTTACACTGTCATGGATTCATCACTTACGAAGGAAACTGAGAAGACTTGCGTACTTTGCTGCCAAGACGTCGATATCTTCGCTTTGGGGAAATGCGACCACCCGGTCTGCTACCGCTGCTCCACCAAGATGCGGGTGTTGTGCGATCAGAAGTACTGCGCCGTCTGCCGGGAGGAGCTCGACAAGGTGCGGGCCACGCTGATACTTTATATCGGGGAGGGATGCGCCTGTAAGGCCGAACCGCCTTTTTATGCTGTCTAGTTTGTCAGTTGTCTTACACGTTTTGCTTCCTTGGCAAAACACTTTTGCCAAATGACACCTTAAGTGACGTTTGGCAATCAAGACAACGTTAGCTGTTATTTTAACGGTTTATACAGGCACTTTCGTTATATAGCCACTAGCTCACATGGCTAATGCCACATGCTAACACCCATGTACATGGATCACGTTGTCAGGCGTGGGGAGAGCTGTGATTAGGTGTTTTTTGTAGGTCAATAATGTTGCATGACATGTAGGTTTTTTGTCATTTGATCTCTTCATTCAATGGTTATCTTTTTAAGCACCCAGCATACTAGCCAGTGTACTGACAATACTTGACCAAATAGTTACGCAACTGGTCAATAGCTTGACTGTCGCCCACTTATCACAGCGGTAAGTCAACGTCGACAATTGAACTGCCACAGTCAGCATGTTGTTATTATAAGATAATACCCGTACAGTCACGCCAGGCGTGTTATTCTAATAATGCATACAGTAGGATCCAAAATCCCATCTGGCTGTCAGTTTCAATGCCTATTTACTATACCTTTATAGTAATTTAGTATTGACACTCTAATCGCGACACTAGGTGAAAGCCGTCAAAAGTCTTTCAGTTAAGCTTCCATTCTATATGGGCCCCAGTTACGCCTTTAAAATGTCATTTATGTATAAAGGCCCTAGTTACACCATTACAATGCACCAATGCATCATTAATCGTTGGTTCTGTGACAGGTCACTGACTTTTTGCTGTTTCAGGTGGTGTTTGTGACGCGACTGGCAGCCTTCGCCACCCTTCCCTTCCAACAGTTCCAGTGTGAGCAGAGCCATGACATCTACTTCAGCGATGCCAAGATCCACACCCAGTTCAGGTGCAATTAATCTACAGCTCAAAGTTCTCTCTTTCTCACTGATGTCAGCCAGTGTAGATGTGCACAGATGGGGCAGTTCAATTGTATAATTTGTCCCCCATAAGTTTGGATTAATCCATCTAGCTATTCCTCAAACAGGTACAAGGCAATAATGTAATGGTCCTTGTTGCCAGTTAATTTATTCAGGCCTACTTACTCTGCTTATTATGGGATTGGGGTCTTTAGAATGCAGATGACTTCAGGACATACAAACCACTACCATAAGTGTGTATGTCACCTGCTTTTAGATATATATTTCATCATAGCTTGCAAGAGGATATAGTCAATGCTGGAGTGTCTTCTTGCACAGTCGTACCGTCATCCAATGTTCAGCGATGACCCGCAAGCCCTTTGACCTTAATAGTCCCTCTGTGCTGTTTCATCAAACTCCACGTATCTTTGTGTTTATCTTGTGTGTGTGTGTGTGTGTGTGTGTGTGTGTGTGTGTGTGTGATTCCAGGAGGCTTCTCCTGCCAGAGTGCCCCCACTGCCCGGAGCCTAAGATCTTCTCGCGGTTCGAGGAGCTGGAGCAGCACGTCAGGAAGCAGCACGAGCTCTTCTGCTGCAAGCTCTGCACCAAACACCTCAAGGTTATTTCACACAGCACAGCGCCTCTTTCACTTTCAGTCTTAACCGCCGACCCTCCTCAAGAGACCCAGCCTCTCGGCACTTGAGAGCTACACTGGCGATATCGCCGATGCAGGATGCAGCATATCCACAGGTCCACAGTGTTTACCCGTTGACTTTCATGTCGTGACTTGACATTGGTTTACGCCCACCCACCCGACAGGGTGGCCGGCTATTTCAAAGTCTAGATGACGGCAAAATATACCAAGACGGCTCTGCTTGTTACTAATGGCAGGTTAAGAATGAGTGTAGTGTACAGCTTTTTCTTTCTGAATAAGAAGAAGAATCTGAAGAATTACTCGTTTTGATCCCGTGAGGGAAATTTGGTCTCTGCATTTAACCCAATCGTGAATTAGTGGAATACACTCAGCACACAGTAAGGTTAAGCACACACTAAATCCCGAGGGGGAGCAGTGAGGGGTTAGGTGCCTTGCTCAAGGGCACCTCAGCTGTTCGTACTGGTCGGGGTTCGAACCGGCAACCCTCCGGTTACAAATCCGAAGCCCTAACCAGTAGGCCGCAGCTGCCGTAATGGTGTCTGCGTGGTGGTTTGCGCAGCTTGCGCACTGCAATCCTTCTGGATTGATGATAATTGGTGCGCTGAAAGCTGCTTGTTTTAAATGGAACTTAAGTTGGGTCATGTTTTCATTGAACTTGCGCCAGGCGGCGGCGTCCATCACCGCCCGTCACATTAAACAATAAACAAGAGCCGCTGCCCTCCTCCCCACAGCACTTTGGTGATATCGTCGGCTACTTCTGCTTTTTGATGCATCTTTGAAGTACAAACACATTTTTACCAATTCAACCATTTTAGAAATTCAAAGCAAACATACTTAAGATATGCTAATTCATCATATTGTGTTTAAAAATTGTGTATATAGATTTTTTTTAAAGTTTTTTTGTGTATGCATGTTTCCAATAAAGTAAAGTTTTAATTCAAATTACTGCCCTGCACTTTTGCTGTGATAGCCGAATATCCCATTTGGGATTCATAAAGTATTTTCGGTTTTGTTTTGAGCACAGCACAGCGTTGTGCCTCTCCCTGTTTATATGCAAACCATTGGCTGGTGGTGTCCAATGGCTGAGAAGAGGCATGGAAACCAAAAGAAAAAAAGTTATTGGCCACCTGTGACTTTGTTTACCCTGGGATATTTACAGCAACAAAGGTTACTATAGTGCAAACAAAACAATGCAAATATAGCAAAGAAAATATGTGAAAAACCTGGCAGCTTTACAGTATATACTCATGTAACATAAGGATATTATATATAGCATTACAACTATATATACTGTATATATATACACACACAATCACACATGCATGCATACATACATCACACATCTATGTAAATGATCAATGTCACAGAATAAAATATGCATGTACTGAAAACCTATAGGTCAATGTGCTATACATTTAAACCTCACGGTATTCATATTCATATAAAATGTCGAATTCTCCTAAAATCTTTAATTTAAATCACATTATCTGACGGTGCCGATTGTAAGACCTCTCCCCATTAAAAAAAAACTAAAAAAAACAACCCTATGGTCGCTTTGCCTTCGTGTTTGCAAACACCCCCACGTGACCCCTTCCTCTCCTCCCCCCTCCCTGCCAGATCTTCTCTCACGAGAGGAAGTGGTACAACCGGAAGGAGCTGGCGAGGCACCGGGCGCACGGCGACCCGGACGACACCAGCCACCGCGGTCACCCGCTCTGCAAGTTCTGCGACGACCGTTACCTCGACAACGACGAGCTGCTGAAGCACCTGCGGCGCGACCACTACTTCTGCCACTTCTGCGACGCCGACGGCGCCCAGGAGTACTACTGGTGAGTGAGCGAGAGCGACTGTGTGTGTGTGTGTGTGTGTGTGTGTGTGTGTGTGAAAGGGCGAGCGAGCACGCCATTTGTCATCGGGTCCATCTTGATTGCTAGTTGATTGATTGCTAGCTGGGTCCATCTTGATTGCTAGTTTGGTGTGAAGAGTGAAGGGATATATCTTCTTTGGCATTGAGGTTTATTGGGATACAGTCGCACATTGGTCGGAATGGGTATGGCTCCCTCCCTCGTCCCTCACATCGTACGAAGGAACTTTGCAAATTTTAATTCGGGTGATTTCATCAAACACCTTTAAGTAACGGCGTGTGATAGAAATAGAAATAGAAATACTTTATTGATCCCAAGCTGGGAAATTACAGTTACAGATGATTGATGATTACAGATGATGATCAGGTTTGAGTGAAATGCCAGGAAAATATCACGGAAATATTAGTATCAGCCGCAGCAAAAAAAAAGATCAATTTACTTAGTGCAGTAGTGCAATATAACGGGTATGAGCAGCATAAAAATGGGTACAACAGATTAATGCAAGGGAAATTCCGCCGAAGTATTTGTATAAATCTATTTATTTAAATGCTCATCACATCCCAAGTCTGGCGTTCCCAAAACATGATTGGTCGTCCCCTCTGTCCCCCCCACAGCGACTACCAGTACCTGAGCGAGCACTTCCGCGAGAGCCACTACCTGTGCGAGGAGGGCCGCTGCGCCACGGAGCAGTTCACGCACGCCTTCCGCTCAGAGATCGACTACAAGGCGCACAAGGCCTCGGCGCACAGCAAGAACCGCGCCGAGGCCCGGCAGAACCGGCAGATCGACCTGCAGTTCACCTACGCCCCGAGGTCGCAGCAGCGGAGGAACGACGGTGGGTGGAGAGAGAGAGAGAGAGAGAGAGGGGGGGGGGGGCATCAAATTTGACACGTGACTCGTGAATGTATTCCCATGACCGTGTTTACATGGCCACCGTGGGGCCATCTTTTGTCTGTTGACTTACTTCTAAAAGATCCCACTCACTTGTTGACTGATCAGTTCTGTGTGTGTGTGTGTGTGTG
The DNA here is from genome assembly GCA_036785325.1 of Urophycis tenuis. Taxonomy (NCBI): domain Eukaryota; kingdom Metazoa; phylum Chordata; class Actinopteri; order Gadiformes; family Phycidae; genus Urophycis; species Urophycis tenuis. The sequence goes on along the minus strand of JAXIVH010000036.1, from coordinate 574,251 downwards.
TGTGTGTGTGTGTGTGCGTGTGCGTGCTTGCGTGCGTGTGCGTGCGCGCGCGCATATGGGTGAGAGTGCAATCTCTATAAACGATGCATACCTCACTTTGTCTTTATGTGCTCACGTGTGTGTGTGTGTGTGTGTGTGTGTGTGGGCAGGCATGTTGACAGGGGAGGACTACGAAGAGACACGCCAAGGTCGCGGACGAGGAGGAGGAGGAGGAGGAGGAGGAGGAGGAGGAGGGCGGTCTTATGGCGGGCAGCAGAAGAGTTGGAGATACAACCGGTGTGTGTGTGTGTGTGTGTGCCCGTGCATGGTCAGCATGACGCTATGCTATGCTAAGCGTGGTCATGCTAGGTGCTAGGGTCACCGCGTAGCATTAGCTAGACCCTGCATTAGTTTGCAGCCTACAAACGCATACAGTACTACATAATTACCAAGGGTAATACAAGAAAAGCATCAAGCTTATTTCCATTGTGGTCCTTAAGGGAGGGGAAGTGTACGGGGGGGGCAGTTTGTTTGTTTATTTGTTTGTTTATTTGTGTGTTGGTGCACGCCGGCAGGGAGGAGGAGGAACGGGATATTGCGGCCGCCATGAGGGCATCCATGGCGGTGCGGCGGCCAGAGGAAAGGGGCCCCCCCGCCCAGGACCGCGGCCCCCCACAGAGACACCGCAACGAGGAGAGGATGGACCGGATGGAGAGGATGGACAGGACCGAGAGGATGGACAGGACCGAGAGGATGGACAGGACCGAGAGGAAGGAGAGAATGGACAGGACCGACAGGATAGATAGGACAGAGCGGAAGGAGAGGATGGACAGGATGGACAGGATGGACCGACCTGAGAGGATGGACCGAATGGACAGGACCGAGAGGATGGACAGAATGGACCGACCTGAGAGAATGGACCGACCTGAGAGAATGGACAGAATGGACCGAACTGAGAGGATGGACAGAATGGACAGGACCGAGAGGATGGACCGAATGGACAGGACCGAGAGAATGGACCGAATGGACAGGACCGAGAGAATGGACCGAATGGACAGGACCGAGAGAATGGACCGGCCAGAGAGGAAAGACCGGACGGAACGGATGGATACAGACGAGCTCAGACACAGAACCGGACCGATCAAAACTACCACAGAACCCCCAGGTTAGAAAATGCGGTCCCTGCTCACTCAACATACACGTGCACTCAATGGTCCTACATTTGATGTGAATGTATAATTGTGTCGTGAACTTCCTGTGGGTTTCTGTTCCCTTTCTTTTTCCAGTGAGAACCATGAAGAGTAAAAATCCTTTTGGGGAGGACGATGACTTCCCAGTGTTGGGAGTGCCGGTGCCCACACCCATACCAAGGTATTGACACCCAACTCGCGTGCCATGCAATCTGACTACAACTTATATCCCAGCGTAGTGTTTGATTCTTGGGTGTTATAACAGAAAAAAAAAAACTACATAAATGGCACTTTTGTCCAAAGGGTTCTAACAGCGGAACCCTTACCTGCTCACTGTCACTCACGTTCTGCACCTCCCTCCCGTAGCGCCAAGCCGGCCGCAGTCACGGCGCCCCGCGGGCCCCTGAAGGACGACGACTTCCCCAGCCTCCCAGGCGGCGTCCCCCCCCGCGGAGCCCTGAAGCCGGACGACTTCCCCAGGCTCGGCGCGGGCGGCGGCCCCCGCGGGCTCCTGAAGGAGGACGACTTCCCCAGCCTCTCCGCCGCCTCCTCCGTGGTGAGCACCCCCATGACCCCGGCCTACACCGCGCCGCCGCGGAACTCCTCCTCCTTCCAGGAAGAGGACTTCCCCGCCCTGGTGTCGAAGCTCCGCCTCCAGAAGCCCAGCTCCGGCTCCGCCTCCGCCTGGTCGTCCCACGGCAAGCCGGCGCCCGCCTCCCGAGCCAATCACGGCGCCCCCCCGCCCGCCTCGGCCTTCCCCGCGCCGGCCGCCCCCGTCTCCCTCGCCGGGCCCCAGCCCCTCTCCTCCTCCTCCTCCTCCTCGTCCCTGGCGATGTCCTCGCGGAGGAAAAAGCGAGGCGGGGAGAACGCGCGGCCCGCTCCTGCTCCCCTGCGCTCCTCCTCGGAGGACGAGGAGGACGGCGGGCTGACGCAGCGGGAGTTCCGCGCCGTGCCCACCATGCTGGACATCTCCTCGCTGCTCACCGTCAAGAGCGGGAATGGCAGCGGCGGCGGCAGCAGCGCTGGCACCGGCGTTGGAGGCAGACCCAAGGGGCCGCCAGCCCCCGGCTTCTCAGAAGCCTCCGCCGCCGCCACCGCCGCAACCTCCAAAGCCGGCAAGAAGAAGAAAACGCAGCAGCAGCAGCAACAACAACCACAACCGCAGCAGAAGAACACTAACCCCCCTGCCACGCCGTCCAAGATGGCCGCCCCAGCCAAGACCAAGGCGGCGACGGCAGCGCAGAAGGAGAATGTCCCCGAGAAGAGCAAGAACAAACCCCCGACCGCCTCGGCGGCAGCCGTCGCCGCAGCGCCGGCGGGAACCCCGAGCGAACTGACCAACGGGTACGCGGAGATGGCGTTGTCGCCGGCGACCAGGAAGGCGAGCGCCCCCCCCCGCCGCGGCCCCGCACCCCTTCCCGGAGCCGCCGCCCGCAGACGAGGAGGACTTTCCCGCCCTGGTCTCCAAGAAACCCCCGCCAGGTTAGTGCACACGCGTGACGGTGTGTCGCCTGCTCGAAATAATAACTCATAGGAACTCACGCGTACACAACTCCTGTCCTGTGAGCTGTGAGGCCTTCTGATTGGTTGATCGGTTCGTCAATGGTTGGTCTTGCTCCCCTGCAGGGTTCAAGAGCTCCTTCCCGCTGAAGGCCACGGCGCCCTCCCCCGTGGCGCCGCCCTCCTCCGCCGGGACCCCCCCTTCCTCCCCCGGGCCTGGGCAGCGCCCCCAGCAAGGCCCCGCCCCCGGGCTTCACCGGCATCCCCCTCAACAGCAACGTGGTAGAGCCCGCCCCCCCGGCACTCAATCGGTAAGACCCCCCCCTCTCTCTCTCTCTCTCTCTCTCTCTCTCTCTCTCTCTCTCTCTCTCCCCGACCGCCATGGATGAACGCCACTTGCTGAATCACTAAATAATAACAACAAACCCTTGTGTGTGTGTGTGTGTTCCCCAGGCCACCCCAGCTGCCCGACAGCTACATGGTACCAGAGAACTTCCAGCAGAGGAACCTGGAGCTGATCCAGTCCATCAGGAACTACCTCCACAACGACGAGTCCCACTTCAACCAGTTCAAGAACTACTCGGGGCAGTTCCGACAGGTACGGGGGGGTGGGGGGCGGCGGTGGTCTATGTACATGTTTACACACACACACACACACACACACACACACACACACACACACACCCATGGGCACGTTCAGTCGCTGAGACAGTTGGAACTGATATAAGCAATGTGATACACAATAGGGCTGACAGAAGGGGGACATTTTTGTGGGGAAAGCCTGAAACCGAAGTAGCTCTATCTGGATGACCGCCATAACCCCTCCCCCTCTCCCTCCCCCCTCTCCCCCTCTCCCTCCCCCCCGGGGTCCCTGCAGGGCGCCATGTCGGCGGCGCAGTACTACCGCAGCTGCAAGGAGCTGCTGGGCGACAACTTCCAGCGCATCTTCAACGAGCTGCTGGTGCTGCTGCCGGACACCTCCAGGCAGCAGGAGCTGCTGGCCGCGCACGGCGACTCCCGGGCCCTGGAGAAGCAGTCGGGCGGCGGCGGCGGCGGCAAGAAGAACAAGGGCAAGCAGCGCAACAACGCCTGGCAGACTGCGCCGGCCGCCAACGCCGCCGCGCTGGCCGAGCTGGACTGCCGGGTGTGCCCCGCCTGCAGACAGGTGCTGGCGCCCAAGGACTTCAACTCCCACAAGACCTTGCACCTGGGCGAGAGCGAGGACTTCCCCTCGCTGCAGTCCATCAGCCGCATCATCAGCTAGCCCCCCCCTGCATCTCTGCCCGTCGCCCGTGGCAACCCCCACCCCCCCCCCCACCACCTCACCCTCTTCCACCCTTTCACCGTTACACCGACCCCACCCTTCCCCCCCATACCTCCACCCCTCCAACAGCAGGCTTGCGGAGCGTGGAGATAGAGCTTGAGTAGGGGGGTGACCAGGTTTAAAGGCCAGATCCGTTTTTTTGTTTTGCCTGTGCCCGGACAGACTGACGGACGGATGGACAGACGGACGGACAGATGGATGGAGGGGTTGCCAGATCTCTGACATAATATGACCCCCCCCATCTGCTGCTTTTGAGACGCCTAACGGACACATCTTTTCCAGGGGAACACCTGCTCAGCACTCAGTGGCACGACACACGCCTAAACAAAGGCTTACTTGAAGAGTAAACTCGAATGCTCCTACAATATCACCCCCCCTGTGCAATGGTTTAGCCCGGTTCGCCACCCTCACCCTTGACCTTCTTACCACACTCCTGGTTTTGTACGACTAAAAATAAGCAGAGTAAACAAATAATAGCGGTAGTTGCAAAAACAGGAGCAGCACTTGAGCAGTGACAAAGGAGGCAGGACTTTGTGACTTGCGTGTGGGCTTTCACTTCAGGGGCTTGTCCAAGAGAAGCAGTTCATTCCTTGGTATATTCTCCAGCTTGGGGCACAGGGACGAGGCTAGACGACTGAGGTCACCCAGCCCCAAGCGTAACCCCATCCCCTCTCGAACCCGACCTCAAGCCCGTTCACCTATTCCCGTCGGATAATGTACATGCTAAATTGATATCAGATGTTAGATTGGTTAATTGAGTTGATTTCCAGCTTCAAACGGTCCGTTTTTTGTTCACCTGAGCCTACAGGTTTGCTGCTTCGATTTTTCCTCAGGCTTAGAAACCCTGGGCGGGTGGGTGGGTGGGAGGGCGGGGGTCAATCTATGTTCTCCCCTAATCCAATTAAAAGCGTTTTTTTTCCCCCCCGCCAGCTCTCCTCTGCATGTCTCCGCCTGTTGTTGTATTCTCACTGTCCTCCTCAGGTGTCCCGTCACTCAATACACGTGTTGTCTGTACAGGAAGTTAGTTATAATACATATATGCAAAAACTAATTCATCGTGCGTTTTGAAGCGATTTTTTCTACGACCAATGAATGGGACGGGTTCTGACTATTTAACTAACTTCCCAAGCGTGTGGGATCTAGAGGGTTTTTTTTTCTTTTTTCTATGAACAATAAATTAAATCTTGCTGAGATCTCGCTTCATATACGTCGACGTGGTTGTTTCGTAGTGAAATGCATACTCTTTTTATTATCATGATAATAGAACTGTATTTTACTATTCACTGTGAATTTTTGGTGATTCTCAACAGCTCTCACCTCATTGGACTTTTTTTGTATATGGTCTTCGTTGAGGTGACGGGACATGCGCCAGTCCAAAGATGAATCAGGGAGCCCACAGTTTCTGCACTCCACACGGCCGCTGTACATTAAGCAGGCGAAACACCCGCTTTTCAGAGCAACTTCAGTGAATTCATCATGTATTATTGGCTGCAGCTGGGCCCATGCCGGTTCATTGTGTAAAGCTCCCCCCCCCCCCCCCCCCCCCCCCCCCAAGCGATGAAGCTGTGTATGTGGGCCCTGTGAGCACACTGAGCCTTTCTAGTCTCTGACACACGCCTACAAGACCTTGGTTACAAGGCCTTGATTTCCCAACACGCCTTGAACGTTGCCCCCCAATAATATTCACCGTTAGCGTTTCTAGCACAGGACAGACCACTCTCCTGGACAGCATCACACACACACACACACACACGATCCATTATGTTCAATAACATACTGATTTTTTATTCTTTTTTTTGTTGTTGTTTTTTTTGTTTGTTTTTTTTACAATCAAACCAATACCACAGTAGTGTACATGGGCCTAGGACCAGAGCACAAAACACAGAATGCTTTCTATTACTCATATTCACTTTATCATTGTTATTTTTCTTGAATCTAACACACAGACTAAATAAGAGCGTGAACCACAGAGCACAGTAATAACGAGCTGAAACGACGGGTCCGACCAGCGCAGCCTGTGACCCCGCCCTCAGAGTCCCCGCTTAAACAGAAGCCCACTGCCGCTGCGGTCCCCATGGTGATGACCCCCCTCCGCCCTGCCTTCTGGTACGGTACCCCAGCTCTGGACCCCCCCACACACACACCGCGACCCCAAGTCTGAATCTCCCAATGTGACCAATGTAAACCCTGTCGATTCAGTTCCCAAAGTCAGTCAATCGGTAGGATCTGGAATCGGGCCGACATGCTCATGTTTTGGGGGCCATTTAAGCAGCTGGTGTAATTGTTGGTTTGTGGCGCTGTCTACCCTGTTGAGATATGCAGACGGCGACCCTCGGGTGAACATTGAGGCCAAGCTGGATGCCTGGTGGTATAGTGATGATGTCATCTGCACACTATAATCACTCTAAATACAACCATTGAGGGCAGGATTTCAGTCAATGGCAAGGGACTATGTGATTTACCCGATGGATGGTGATGGACAGATGGTTCATCCAATCAAAGTATTATTTTTTGGGGAAAGTCCCCAGTTTTGCTAAAGACGACCTCCCAGATGGGTCCGCTTAACTAACCTGGTTAGATGGGTTGGGGCAAAAACTAAAAATGCATTGGATCGAGTTATGAAGGAAAGGGCAATGGTATCCATCAATTTCAAATTGTATAATTACCTATGAAGTTCTTTAAAAAAAGGGATTTAAACAATGAAAAGAAACACTGGAGTCAACTAAATAATTATATATTGTTGTTCAACGAGCGCAATACGATAATTACATGCATTAGCGTCTTCAGCATTAGGACGTCACCAACATCGCCGCCATGTACGCCTGCCAGCAGTACATTTCCCCCACAGGGGCCGCTGTTTACTGGGGAATCGGATAGATGAGTAGGCATAGCATACGGTTTTAATTCATAATACTATATTTTCTGTAAAGAAAAAAAAATCTCTCCCGCCAATAGGTTCAAGTCACTCTGTTTTTTCTATAAACTCACACCAGTTAACGTAATCTAGCTCTTCAATTTAAAAAAAAAACAGTGGCTAGAATGTATGTTTAGGGAAACCTGTTCCAGAAAATAACCCAATACACTTCTTATTATACTTACATCTTTCTTGAAATAATCATTTTTAAAAGCACTTTGAAACTGTCACACAAACATGCTGACTTTCATACCTTATAGGTCACATACATGACACACTGACACACACACACACACACACACACACACACACACACACACACACACACACACACACACACACACAAGCTCAGGCATACACAATCACGCATAACAAAACCAAACAAATTCACCAACATTTAACCACAACACAAAGACGTCGCTATACATTGACATAGTTGTCACGGTTCCTATCTACATCTGCGGCCGCAATCCTGCTTCAACCCAATCACTACAGACCCCTCTACACAAGAGCCTGGAGGAAGACCCTAACAATGTGGGCGGGCCAATCACAAATCAGGGGTTGCGCTTGAGTTGTGATTGGGTGGATTGGTCTTGATGCGAGTCAAAGGGCGGAACCGGAAGCTAATCTGAATGCAAACGGAAGTGAGGGAGATTGACCGCTAAAAGCAATTAGTTGGGACAACACTCACAATTATGGTACTCAACCGATCTTTGACATTGCAGTTTGTTTAACAGTGAAATACAGTCCAGGAAAACGTTTAAACACGCCGATTGCTGATTTTAGGTAGTATTGTCTTTCCCGCCCCCGCCCTCGCTCTCCACACTGAAATAAGCCTCCTTTCCTGTAGTTTATGTGAGCGCACAAATGTTGTTCGACACGAGTCGTCCACTAGGTGGCACTAAAGCGCAACACACAGGAGTCGATAGCGATCGAACACTGGGCAGTTTGGCAGCTTCTGCAAAGTAAACATAAATACATATCTCATCCACCTAACCCTTCCCCTAACTCCCATCACACACCCATTTCCGTCCCTCGTTCTCAAGACTATCTACTATCCAGGTCATTGTCTCAAATAACAAGCTATATTTTTATAGCGTTCCCTGCCGTAGGCTATAGATTATAGATCAGCATTTAAATGTTTTGGGTATTTTGTTGGGATGAGAGTCATCTTCTTTTGTTTCTATGGTTATTGGGAGATGTCACTTGGATTCAAAATGTTTTGATTCATTACATTTGAAAGCCTACTTTTACATTTTAATACTTAAATTGCACGGTGAAAGCCTTACTTTTGGTATTATTCTTTCAATTCATATATCCCTCTCGGGAATCGACACACACACACACGCACACCCGCACTCTCTCGAGTGTGATCTGTGAGTGTCACCACACCAAATACACTGATTGTTATTTGAGACATGGTCTATGATGTCAGCTACATATTATAACCTACACACACCTACATACATATCTACAGCATGTGAGATATTGCACTTGGTCACAAGACAGTCGTTGATGTCGTTGTTGTTCTACAGCGCAGTGAAATCTATCGCTTGAAAGAATCTTGTAAATTACGGCACAGTATGGCAATGACTTTGTCTCTTTAGGGTCAGAAACACGCAGATTTTTATGTCATTTCGAACATGATTTCTGTTGATATTCGCTGATAAGTTGCTCATCTGTTGATTTTTCAGGCAATTCCCACATCCAATGTGTTACACTCTTCTGATCTGAATGTTTAAAGGCTGTTTATTCGTTATCTCCCACATACTTTGGGCGAGCGCTCTGTGCACTTTTGACGGTGGGAACCAAACAAAAATGCTAAATCCTACCAACACGTTGGCCACTAGAGGGCACTATCGCACGCGCCCCCAACAACAACAGCAGCCCCAGATCAACAGATGAACAACCTTGATATACCGATGACTCTGCACAGAGAGACACACACAAACACCGCCACGTCCTCTCCCACCTCAGCCCCTAGATCAGTGTTTCCCAACCTTTTTCGGGCCTGCGATCCTATTTGTAGGTCTCACAAAAACTCCCGCAACCCATAATCGCATCTGCTTCCACCGCACATCATTTTAAACCCCATCGGGCCAGTCATTGTCTTTATTATCATATTATTTATTTATTTTTACAAAAATGCACCATTAAATAGCTATAATATCTTATAAGTCAGCAATCTCTTGCAACCCCATATGCATATCACAGAGCTGATTCCAAAGTGGGGTCGGACCCCCCCCCCCCCCCCCCCCCCCCAGGTGGGGAAACACTGCCCTAGAGCCTCTCTCTTTAACACTCCCTCCTACCCCACCCCACCCCTAAACCCTTCCTCCTCCTCCTCCTCCTCCCCCCCCCCCCCCATGCTCCTCCACCCATCCTCCTAGTAGATGGGGACCTGGTAGGTGGGCGCAGCGTTGTTCTCGGTAAAGGGCGGGTTCTGGTAGGTGTCCGCCGCCCCCTCCCCCCCGCCGCCGCCGACGACCCCGCCGCCCGCAGTGGTGCCCCCCGGTGAGTTGGAGGGGTAGGGCTGGGCGGGGGCGGAGCCGTCCATGTGCTCGCTGGTGAACAGGGTCATGTCGGTGCCCAGCAGGTACTTCTGGACCGCCCGCACCGTCAGGCCCGCCTGGGGGGGGGGGGGGTATCGTAACGGACACAAAAAAGAAGGAGAAAAATAGAAAGTTGTT
>JAXIVH010000036.1:526855-564454 GCA_036785325.1 Urophycis tenuis | reverse complement strand
TTTCTTGGTCTTACTAAGGGACACAAAGGCTTACATGTAACTTTTGTCATAGCTATACTGTATGTACGTTTAGAAAGCCCGAATTAGTTCTTGTATGTTTCCTCATATTGTGTGTGTGTGTGTGTGTGTGTGTGTGTGTGTGTGTGTGTGTGTGTGTGTGTGTGTGTGTGTGTGTGTGTGTGTGTGCATGCGTGCTTGCATGCCTGTGTTTGTGTGGAATGTATGGGCCCAAGTGTGACTGTGAAACACTGTTTTTAATTAATGATTGAAAACCACAGGCGTTCACTCATTCTTTCGGGACATGATCTATTATCTAATTAAAAAGGGTTCTGGAGATCTACATTGCGTGCATATGGATGCAGATGCTTCCATCAGAGCAATTTGCCTCCGCCCTGGTCGAACGATGTGCGTCCTGTCGATTTGCTAATCGATGTTTAGGCGACAGACATCACAGATATGGTTCATGGATCGGATGCTGGAACCTAGAGTGTAACACTGTCACAGTGTTTACACTAGGGGCCTGAAGATCAGGCCCCCTTCATTCTCAATTCATTTATTGAACTATTTTTGAATAATTTATGAACGATTGTCATGCCATTAAAAATCGCACATTCCCATCAAGTTTCCAGAGACAGAAAAATTAAAAACTAAACTTAAAAATGTCATTTTATAATGAGCAACGTGAACAAAGTAACAAAGTAATTTAATTTCCGAGGCTACACAGAAAATGTTTTGTGTTATGAATACAATCTAACGAATAGATGAGGCATGTTCTAATTTCAATAGGCCTACGTTAGTCCATTATGTCCAGTGCATGTCATTAAGGAACCCAAACCAGAACCAAACAGGACCCAGGACCTGGGTCGTGGTTCGGGCGTCTTGTTCAACGATGCCTACAGGTAGGCATCGTAGAACATGTTCGGTCCACGTCGACTGAAAAGCAATCAAATCCAATCTCTTTCAGACATATCGATCCCTCTTCACTCCCCTTGTAATAATCAGCTCCATAAGTTTCTTCACATCCGGACTGAGACCCCTTAGTGACCGTGTGCCGGTAGGAGAGTGTGTCTGTGTGAACATGGCCCCATTTCATTTGACCTGAGTGCCTCATCATCACGTCGGACATGTTAGAGGGCAAACTATGGAATGGAACGGGCATGGGTGCACTCTACTCTGCTTGCATTATTCAGCAGGATCCAAATCCATATGAAGCCCAGCCATGTTTTAGATTTATTTGAGCATTAGAGGTCGTTTTATGAGCATTAGTAGCTTTCCTAAATGTGCAGTCTACGTTTATAGATACTGAGAGGACACTAAAAGCAGCAGGCCTAAACGGTGCATAGTCCTCATGACTTGGTTGGGAAATGAGAAATGAATTTTTGTTTCACTTTTAAATGGCTGTTTGTCAACATTTTTGTTACTTGTCGCTTGCATATTTCCTGTCTTGGGCTATAGGTTGTGCACTCTGAATCTCACACACACACACACATTTCTCTAACTCTTCAGCTGTCCACCAAAAAACCTGCCTTACTCTTCCTCCTCATCCTCCTCATCATCCTCCTTTACACATCTCTTCATTCATTCACACACACACACACACACACACACACACACACACACACACACACACACACACACACACACACACACACACACACACACACACTATATACAACAATGTCATGTGACCGTACAAAAAAACACATGAGATCTTTCAGAAACGGATAAATATGCTGATAACATTACGTAATTAAACAAGATAATCAGAATGTCAATAATTTCCTGGTAGTGGGATCTTAATCTATTTATGTGAAGTGAAGTATGGTGTACATGTTAACATGTTCTATTGGTATGTTTATGTTTTGTTCTGTTTTTATTTGTGTTATTGTATTGTTTTGTTGTATATTCTGTGATATTGTTTTGCTTGAATTCAGGTTGAAACTATAGGCTTTTGCAGGTGGAATAATAGCCCACAGTTATTACAGCTATTGCTTGACATTAGAAGCCGAGACTGTCATTTTGAATCCATTATTTTCGTTATCCATCAGCCTCAGCATCACCTCTTTATTCTCCTCGCCATTCGAACTCGAGCGATTGGTTACCGAGGTCACAGCTCTAATCCACTGCGGCCGGCAGGCGCTATTTCCATTGCGATAAGAAGATAAACTCTCCTCTTCCGCCCTCCTCTGGTGAAACACGGTCATTACACGAAGTGGCTTTCCCTGCAAGAAATGCCCGCGGTACGATGGCAACCCCTGCTGTTTGGTTTAAGATGGCACCACTCTGCCATCACCGCTGTCAGTAGATGGATGCGTGATTTGGTATCTCCAGCCATCAAACTCTGCATGAAAGCAACCAGAGACAATACAATGGCAAAATTTTAAGTATTAAGTATTTTCTATCAGACGTGTATTCAATGAGAGACACTTTTATCCTGCCCCAATAGGGTTATCCATAGTAAAATAAATAAAGAATCCTGAATATTATCACGAATATTATCATGGTTCCAAGGTATTGATCATTTTAAGGGGGCATTTAGCCGAGGCTTTTGTCCAAAGCGACAAAAAATTAGTACATTTGTGGGGTTCGACATGTGGAGCAGAGGGATCGAACCTGCGGTGAGTGGACGACCCGCTCGGTCCACCCGCTCTACACAAAGCATTGGGATCCAGTTTTGATAAGATAAGACAGACATTTCTTGCCGTCGAAAGATATTGGAGATGCCGGGGATTGAACCCGGGACCTCATACATGCAAAGCATGCGCTCTACCACTGAGCTACATCCCCTAGTTTATTTTAAAAGTATTTTAATGTATCTGTGTGACTGTATTTGTGTGTATGTGCGTGCATGTGTTTGCATGTGCATGTGCATGAGTCTGTGTGTCCATGCGATTGTGAAAAATATTGTTTCTGTGTGCGTTTGTGTATGTATGTATGTATTTGTGTATGCATGTATGTATGTATGTATATGTATGTATGTATGTATGTATGCATGCATGTACTGTATGTGTAGACTGTCAGGTGTTCACCTGGCTCAGTAAAACACTTGGAAAAGTTTAGTCATGACAGCCAAAATGGCTACTTGTGCAGTGACTACACTGCAAGGGATAGCAAACAATTCAAACACGTCTGCTCACATACCCTATTGTCATTTACATTTACATTTAGAGCATTTAGCAGACGCTTTTATCCAAAGCCACAATAAGTTCATTTGTCCTGACATATTGTCCTGTGCAGAGGCAGACAGTTGGCCAAGCCTTATCAGAGAGGATCGCGGCACTCTCATGGGACATTGGATTAGCTTTGTGTGCTCATAAGTGGACGCCTGCAGCAGAGTACAGCTGTTTGTCTACGGTCCGCACTGCTGAACAGTAGTGTGTCCACATATCTGGTTACACAATGGATGGTATGGCACCAATAGTCATGTGATCTGGCTCATTTGCTGGGCCAAACCATATATCGTGTAAGCTGTGGTCAGCGTTGCGGTGTACCTGTTAACGTCTCCAACCTGTGTGTGTGTGAGGGTTTTTTTTAAGGTTTGTGTGTTTGAGTGAGTGCGTCTCGGCATTTGTAGTCCACCGGTCAACACATTATGAAACGTTCCCTATTGTTGAACCCATGCAGGCCTGACTGAATAAACACAGAAACACACACAAAAGATAAGAGATCCATGTTTACTTAAAATGCTGTCTTTCCATTCATTATACAGACCTTAATGTGATAATTGGTGTGTAAGTACACAGTATGAATGGTGTGTGTGTTGGTTCACATGCATGTGTACCATGTGCATGTTGCTGTGTGTCTGCTGGGCAGATGGCTATAAAACATAAGCAGTGGAGGGTCAAGCATCAATGATGTGTACATCATAGGCACAGTAGCTCTAGCACACTATTTAAGAAGATGTTTGTCCACTTTAGAGACCCCTGAATCATCATGGAGTGCGCTTGACGGCTAAATCTTCTTCAAAGATCACTTTTATCTCCACTGGTTCCTGCATCTCTTCTCCTCAAAGCCTCATCTACTTGTGTTCTTCCAGGTGAGCACACCCATTCATAGTTCTATGGTATCAATACATAAAAATGACATTGTGTCTCAAAATTAGGATTCGTTTTTGGAAATCTTTAGCATTCTTCCCATACTATATTTTGTAAAATGTGTTGTAAATATGGTTGTTAGAGAATTTTAAAACAAAACCTCAAAAAATATCAAAATATTCACACAACCATATAAACCCATTTCAAGGAAAAATAATATTTGCTTTCCCTATATACCATGACATATAGGGAGCAGGCCTAAAACTACGAGAATAATTTTCTACCAAAGACGGTCTCCACATCTTTTAAATACACCAAAAAAAGAATGTAAATGAGACTGAACGAGATTAAAAATCAAATGCGCATCAATAAAACATCAAACAATTATCGACAAGCCCTGCTGTGCAAAGCCAGTCAGTCAGGGGGTTTGACCACCAAACGCAAGTCCACGTCCGTGCGACGCTGTACAGGGGGACACAAGCCTCTTTGAGCTTCAGCCCGTGCTCCCACATGCCTTCATAACTGTATCTCTGCCCCCTCCCCGGAAATTCCGTTGCCGGCCAGGCCACCGTTCCCTTTGTGTGGCCCGCGCCACGAAGCTTAGCGTTGCTCCGTGCTAATTGCTAATGGTAGTGTCAGGTGCGCCGACTGGCCTTTGGTTCCTCCTCATGGTGTAGTCATGCGGGGATAATCCCTTGAAGTTAAGGCCCAGAGGGCCCGGAGGGGTTTAGAGGAAACCCGAGCCCTCCGTCATCTTCCTTCCTTTGCTTGCGCCGGGCTCCGTCACCTGAGGACGGCCACTCCTTCTCCCACTCCTTCCCTCTTTTGCTTTTTAGGAGGAAAACTTTCTCTGGCCTAGAGACCGCCGGGTGTCTTGACCCCGGGTGGACCCTGATGTACCAATGTTTCTGGCTCGCGGTGGCTTGATAGCTTCCTTAAAGTATGTCTGTCTGTCTGTCTGTCTGTTTGAGTATGTGTGTGTATTGTTTGCTGGTAGGGGTATTTGAGAGCATATTGGGCAATAGGGGTATTTGTTGTCAGAATGTAGTAGTTTGTACTTGCTGACAAGCCCTGGTTTGTTTAATAATAGCATGGAAATGATACCGACAACATTTGTACGTTTTGCTCATTTCATGATGTTGATAAATATACACATACTGTATGTCACATTCAAAAAATTAAAGTCATTATTTGAGGGTCTTCTGATAATACTATAGAGCATCACAAGAAACCTGAATATTATCACATTTGGTTCCAAGTTATTGATCATTTTAAGGGGGCATTTAGCCGAGGCTTTTGTCCAAAGCGACAAACAATGAGTACATTTGTGGGGTTCGACATGTGGAGGAGAGGGATCGAACCTGCGGTGAGTGGACGACCCGCTCGGTCCACCCGCTCTACACAAAGCATTGGGATCCAGTTTTGATAAGACAGACATTTCTTGCCATCGAAAGATATTGGAGATGCCGGGGATTGAACCCGGGACCTCATACATGCAAAGCATGCGCTCTACCACTGAGCTACATCCCCTAGTTTATTTTAAAATGTATTTTAATGTATGTGTGTGACTGTATTTGTGTGTATGTGCGTGCATGTGTTTGCATGTGCATGTGCATGAGTCTGTGTGTCCATGCGATTGTGAAAAATATTGTTTCTGTGTGCGTTAGTGTGTATGTATTTGTGTATGCATGTATGTATGTATGTATATGTAGGTATGTATGTATGTATGTATGTATGTATGTATATATATGTATGTATGTACTGTATGTATGTATGTATGTATGTGTGTGTGTATGTATGTATGTATGTATGTATGTATGTATGTATGTATGTATGAATGTACAGTATGTATGCGTGTGTGTGTGTGTGTGTGTGTGTGTATGTATGTGTGCATGGTTGTGTTTGTGGGTGTGTATAAAAGTGTGTGTGTGTGTGTATGTGTGTGTGTACAGCATACGTTTGCGCGTGTGTCCGTTTGTGTGTCCTTCTCATTAAGTGAGCTTGTTGACTATGCCATGGCCAGGTGATCTCCTTTATCACCGGTGTGTCGCTGAGTGCTCCTGATGAAAGCAGCATGTCAGATGATTATCGACTCCCCCTGTCTCACCATTCTCCTCCTCTGTCCCCTTCGTCTCTCCCTCGTCATCCCTCGTCATCCCTCGTCAGCCTCATCGCAGTAACCTCGTATTGTCCCTCGCCCCGGGCCCAGACGCCGTTCTTGTCTGTTTCAGTCTGTTCCCCTCACCTGCTTTCCTACTCTCTTTACACCCTTATCTCTCCTCATCTACACCACTTCCAGCTCTGATGTTTCTGTCACCTGTGGGCACGTGAGCAGGTTTCACCATGCAGACTCTCACAAATCAATTAGTTAATGCAAATGGCTGCACTCGCTGATTTGAATGAATGGATAATGAATGTGGCTTTACTGTGAAGATGCTACCAAATCCCTGAGACATGTAAGATGGCAAAACTCCACCCCTTGCAGTTGTAGTTTTTTGGCCCAGGCTCTGTGCCATCCGCCCGTAACTTCTGCTATAACATGTTTCTCTCTGTCTCTCTCTCTCTGTCTCTCTCTGTCTCTCTCTCTCTCTCTCTCTCTCTCTCTCTCTCTCTCTCTCTCTCTCTCTCTCTCTCTCCACTACAGGCAAACTAGTGTGACAACTTTCACACCCACATGTGTGAACACACACTCTACTCTTGTGTGTGAGTTTAGAGTGACATGGCTCTCGTCCTTGGGATGATATTGTTTGCTTCCTTCTAACCCCCCCCCCCCCCAAAAAAACACACACACACACACACACACACACACACACACACACACACACACACACACACACACACACAGTGCACGTGGGATTGACCCCCCCGCCCCCCCCCCCCTTCGTCAACGTCAACTTTTCTGATCTCTCTCTCTCTCTTCTCTCTCTCTCTCTCTCTCTCTCTCTCTCTCTCTCTCTCTCTCTCTCTCTCTCTCCATCCATTTGAGGCCAATGCAAGATTAATATCTCGCCTGGCGCGGAGCCACACTTCTGGTTGCGTCTCACGGCGTCTCCGTTTGGCATAATATCAGGGAGAAAATGATATGGTTGAGCTGCAGAGACTTCGGGACGCAGCCGCTCGGGTTACACACGCACACGGAGTCTTCACGCACGCGGCTCGCGTCGACCGAGAGACGCTCCGTTCATTCATGCTGATGATCCGCGGGACGCGCGTCGTCGTTGACGACAAACGACAGCGGCAAACGGAGACGGCAGCGTTCGTTTCACTGACACGCATTTCTAAAGTGTGAGCGATTTGTGTTGTGTGAGTTAAATCGAAAAACGTAGAGGAGGAAGAAACATAGAAAGAAAGACTTTTCAAGCATTTGGGGGTTTCCACGGCAGCAATTGGGCTGCCGATATATTGTATAGCAAACTCACGCTAACTACGAAAACGTGTTTCTTACATTACATTTACATTGACAGTTAGGGCATTTAGCGGACGCTTTTATCTAAAGCGAATTATTTGTCAGAAGGTGAAACATTTCAATACGCGACGCCACATTTCTTGATGCAAATGTCCCCGCCAAATCACACGCCACTTTTCCATTGGTTGTATTTGGTAAAACTGTGGCGGCCATGTTGGGCTGTCCCTGATCTTTAGCTCTTTTCCAGTCTGCAGCGTTTGCCTGTTAACCCCGGGTAGTGGGTGTGTATGTATAATGAATGGGTGAGTGAGCTGGTGAGGGCAGGGTTAACCCTCCGTGTGATATATTTAGAGCCGGGCCGTGATGAATGTTTCATCCGTTCTGCGTAAGGCCCGACCCATTAAACATTGATGTCTGCCACCGAGAAGGGACTCCTGGCATCAGAACATGGGTGCCATGGATCACTCCTATATACCCTGCACCCCGCCATCTTCCTTCTACCTCCGTGCGCGCGGGCATCGCCGCACACACACACACACACACACACACGCACGCGTACAAACACAAGTGCACGCATGCACACTCACTCACACTCCTTTGGTTTTCTAAGGTAAATTGGCCAATTATAAGTGAAAGCTCTGAACATTTAAAGCTTGTTTGTTGAGTTTTTCAATTTTCTCATCTTGACACAAACAGATTACACTTGTAAATCAACAACCCCCCCCCCATCTCCAGAGCAGAGAATAGACATTAAGAAAAAAACAAAAACATTTCTGGACTATTTAAAGTTCTTTGCTAAAGGACATGGGAATAATGCATTTGACTGCTTCAACTGATTGATGAAAAACGGGCGTGTAAAAGTGCTTTTGTATAACTGAATCGTCCGTGCTGAAATCCAAAATACATGTAGTATATATAAATGATATATTATTCATGAATCATTCACAACTCGTTATTTTGTTCTGTCTTGGTTCAATCACTATTGTACCCATCTGTGTTGTCAACCTCCCTTGTAATTCCTCCACTGTAGGGTGCTGTCACCCTGTAAAGGGTCTAATGTGTGCACTATCCCTGACTGCTGTGGTCGGCCTGCCTGCCAGCCCTGGTCTGTGCCGTCTGTGTTAATGGTATCGGTGGTGCCGCGTGTTTTGGCTGAGCGTGCCCGAGCCTCTCAGACACAGTTTAGCAACAGCTCAGCCAACCTGCATTATTGATATGGGTGTGAGCCTACCGATAGGGTTACCCCAAGGCAGTATAGCTGATACATTAAGGTTCCCTCGCGCAACTATAACTGGGGATGCACACAGATGTGCACAGATACCACAATGGGGGGGGGGGGGGGGGGGTGGACAGAGGACAGGTGAGGTCGCCATGTCACAAAAAGAGAGGGAGAGTGCGCGACAGAGAGAGGGAGAGAGAATGACAGAGGGAGAGCTGCGGGAGGTTACAGAAGGACACGCTCGCATTCTGACGTCCATGTGGAAGAATACGCACGACGACACATAGAAGAGGATACCTCCGAGTGCTAGAACTCACAGATGCGCACATGGGCATGCACACGCACGGACACACACTTACCTTCACTCACACACGTGCAGACACACACACACACACCGACTCTTCTTGTGTGAGGAAAAAAACGTGCCTGCCAAAGTTGCCACAGCAGCCAAGCAAGAACGACTGTCTCTGGGTTAACAAGACAATGGGAGACACACAAAGGACTACACCATCGACTGTTACAGGGGGGGTCTTTTATTCAGCGCCGTGACCCTGGAACATTACTTACAAACCTGTGAAGGAGAACCCCCCCTCCCCCCGCCCCTCCACCACTGGGATTTAAAAATGAGACGTGTTGGATTATGTTGTTCAAACCTGGTTAAAGGACGTCCATGGGGGATTTCAAGTGGGTGAGCCAGATGCAACGAATGGGTGACAACAAGTGTGAAACTCCTGGTACAGTGAGAGCCATTGTTATCAGAACAAAGCTTTTGAACTCTGCTTTTTAACTCACTACCGATGACTCTTGATCATCACAATCAGCATGGTTTATTCAGACAGGTGTGTGGATCCCGGCTGTTTTGTAGACGTTTGAGTGCTGTCACGCAAGCAAACTCTGATGGCTCAGGCTTGAGCCGGTTTCTTTGTGCGGTTTCGAATAACTGACTTGAAACAGAGGGTTTCAGAGTTTGTCTGGTATATGTGCTCCATCCGGTATCGGAGACTTTGATTAAGACAAGGAATAAGTAGAAGTTACTAAGTACAAATGAGATTTTTGATGGAATAACTGGAAAAACAAGATGGCGATCACATTTAGATTTGGACTGCATGTCAAGCGGATGTTGTCAACTCTGCAATGGATCCCCACTGTCTGAGTCTTCTGTCGGTACCGGTTCTCTATTGCCTTTCCCCTGGACAGCCGTAGTTAGTTGTAGGACAAACAATGGCGCCTAAGAAGGCCGCCTCGGCCAAGAAGGGCAAAGAAGAGGAGCCAAAGAAGGGCGCGAAAGGGGGGAAAGCAGAGGCGGCCAAGGGAAAAGGCAAGGATGACGGGAAGAAGGGGAAGGGGAAGAAACCCATTGAGTCTGAGGCATCGGAGGAGGAAGAGGTGAGCAGTGAACGAACCGAGGGAGAGGAGAGCGAGGAGGAGGCCCCCAAGAAGGGGGCTAAGGGTAAAGGAAAAGTGGCCCTGAAGGGAGCCTCCAAGGCTGTGAAGGGCTTTAACAAGGCTCCTGCTAAACGCCAGGAATATGAAGAGGAGGAAGAGGGACAGAAAAAAGGTCAGATGGCTGCAATCAAGGGAGCATCAAAGGCCCTCGGTGGCATCACTGGGAAGTCTTCCCTTTTCAATATGCCTGCCAGTACAGCTGAGAAACCAAAGCCAAAGCGTCACCTCAAAACCACCTCCCGTCTCTTTCTCAGAATCTCCAAGAAGAAGAAACCCCTTTTAGGAGGCACCAAGATGTTTTCTGGCTTTGGGGGTAAAGACAAGGTTGCAGACAAAAAGGGCTTGTCTGGCTTCAGCAATTTTGGAATGATCAAAAAGGATAAGGAGCATCTATCCAAGGCAGGTGTTGGGGGTTATGGGAGAACTAGACTAGGGATTCCTGGCTTTAGAAATAGAGGCTGGGCATTGGGGAGGATCGCTGGGGCTACAAACTGGCTGACGGGAAAGTTCCTGGCCAGCAAGGGGCGAGCTCAACTGGGGTATCGGGCGCTGGGGGGGAAGCATGCCTACAAGAGAGGCCACAGCAGTGGATACTACAACGATGGTTACGACTACGATGAGGATTACTATGAGGAAGAATACTATGACAACCGTGGATACCACGGGGGGAATCCGTACGATCCGTATGAAGAAGAGTACTATGACGAGGACCTCTGGGACGATGAGTATGGCTACTACGACGAAGACGGAAACTTTTACTATGACGATGAATTTTACAATGAGGATCTACATTACAATGGATACGGTTACTATGCCGATGATTTTGGGGATTACTATGCTGATGAAGGCTATTACTATGGTGATGACGGACTGCTTTATGCAATAGAAGCAGATCCCTACGGTTACTATGACAGGGGATGGAATGGGTACTATTACCCAAATGAGTATGAGCTTTATGGTGACCGGATGTTCATGGGAAACCAGCTGGAATATAACTATGGGGTGCCCCAACCAGCTGGGATGATGTTGTATGCCGGTTCCGAATTTGATCAAGGATTGTACAATAACCCAATGTTGGCCTACACGGTCCCTACACAGGCCGTGTACAATCCATACATGTCAACGTTTCCTACAGACCCTGTTCTAGATGTATCTGATGTGGGGTTGATTTACCCACAGGAACAACTGCCTTACATTATTCAAGACCCAAGTGTACCAGACCAATTTAGGGTTCCCAGGCCCCAGGTAATGATGTTTGGGAAAGAGAGACTGGATGTTCCAGTTTTTCCACCACCTATGCCCAACCCTGCCGTTACTCTGCATTCCCCTGCTGTACAGACAATTGACCTCAATGATTTAGATATGATGTCAGATATACAATACGAGCAACCTATAGCCATCAACACACCTGCGCAGCCCCTGTATTCTGTCGCTATGGCCCAACCACAGGCCACCACTTACCTAAGACAGTCTCCCACGGCCATGCTAATGCAGCCCCAATCCCCTCGACCTGCTCACCCACCTCTCACGGTCTCCCCCAGTCACTTCTCCCATTCACCCCTCCAGTCTCAGTTTCCCCCACTTGTGTATCAACAGTCTCTCCCCCAAGACCCTCAAATGTTCCAAATGGGCGTTCCAATGATGCAGGCACCTATGCCCCAGCCTATGCATTTACCTATGCATACACCTATGCACTCACCTATGCATTCACCTATGCATTCGCCTTTGCATTCCCCAATGCCAGTAAGGCGAATTGTACCCCTTCCATCTCCACCGCTATCAATTAGGCATGGCATGCAGACTAATGGAAGATTTGAATACGAGGGAGATGGTTATCCAGACCATCAATTCTCCCCAATGCTACGTAGGCGAAGGCCAGATTCCAGGATGTCAATGATGGGCCCACGGCCACTATCACTGCTGACCCGGCAGAGACCAAGCCCTCCCACTTCACCCCTGTTCACTCGGAGAGGCATGTCAGTTCAGGCCAGACCTCTCCCCAGGGGGACAAAAGGGATGGGGCTAGGTAGATCACCACCCAGAACACGTTCCCCTTACTCCCCTGGACCCAGCCCCCCACATTCGCCCCGTGCATCGTTAAGGAAAAGGCTTAGTCCACGTCATTCACCAGGACCATCTTTTAGGCATCCTCCAGAGCCAGTACCCCTGCACTCTTCCCGACCTCCTTTTGGTGGCAGGAGACAAGCATCTGTTTTGACAAGAGCCAGCTCCCCATCGCTGCATTCCCCCAAAAGGCAAAGCCCCATGCCTATGATGGAGCGACCATCATCGCCTCCTCGGGCCTTCCGTCCTCCATCCCCTCGCCGACCCATCTCCCCCTCTCCATCTCATATGTCCAACCGGCCCCTTCCCATTCGCACATCAACTCGCAGACTGAGAGGCCGCCCAGGCAGTCGCAGCCATGTGCCCATGGGCACTGTCAAACCCTCACCTGCTAACCCCTACCTTTCGAGACGTTCCAGGACTGGACCCCCTGTCACCCAAAATGTTGCCCCTTTTAGGTCCTCGATTCATAGTGTCCAAGGCCTTCCCCTTGGGGGAGGTCCCCCACCAATGCTGGCTAGGTCAGGGTCCCGACCAGTAGGGCTTAGGGAATCTAAACGATTTGGGCCGGCCCCAAGAGGCTTCCGCCGACCTGTGGGTAGAGGGCAGCCACTTGTCCGTATGTCCAGGAACCAGGGTTCTCTTCTGAGTAGGCAATCTTACGGAGCTCCTGTTGCATCTCCACAGCCTTCGGTAAAACATATGCGTCCCCTGTCTCCCGCGCCATCGATGCACATGCTGCATAGTAGACCTCAATCTCCTATGCTACAACACCGTAGGTCACCTCTACTCTCCCGTGCACCATCACCCATGCACCCAGTTTATCACCCTGCCTCGCCTTTTCCCAAGAGGGCTATGAGTCCTCACAGTCCCGGGCTTTCACCTTTACAGCCTTCAATGGTTAATCCTTATGCCCCCCTTGGAATTAATCCTTATGCCCCCCCTGGAACTAATCCTTATGCCCCCCCTGGAACTAATCCTTATGCCTCCCCTGGAACTAATCCTTATGCCCCCCCTGGAATTATACCCCCTTCACAGCCAATAAACCATTATGGATACACTATGAACGACCCAGGTCCATCGCCGATGCTGACAAATGCCCTACATCATCCTCCAGCTTTCCCTGGTACTTTTACAAATATTCAATCACCCAATGCCTCTGCTTACCCCAGTCCTTACTCCCCTGTCATACCAAAGCCCTTGTCTTCCATTCAAGGGTACGAAGGCTATCCTCAAGGTCACCCTTCTACTCCCGTTCAAATGTCACCACACCATGGGAGGTCACTGCAGAACCCATACCTGCAGCAGGCCAGCTACCCCTCACCTTTACAAAGAAGTCCTTCTCCCCTTCCTGATGGGCAGGTTGTAATGCCAACTGATCAACTAGGGAACATACAGGCAGGGCCCGGTACTTCTTTTGGTCTGTCCAGCGCTTTAATGCAGAATCCCGGCCTGCGCAGTGCCTCCTACTCCTCACCTCTCCAGCGAAATGCAAGCCTCTACACACCTGTCCTCTCGCCTGCTCAGGACGTACCCATAACTGGCTCTTTTGCCCCCTCCTCTCCACACCTGTCTGCCTCCATGCTTTCCTCACAACTACGAAACGCATCCTATACCTCACCACTTCAGCGTCACCTCTCCCCATTATCTCCTGCCTCTCCAAGTCCTCTTCAACCTCAGGCTACCCTGCAACAACAGGGGAGAGCCTCTCCACTTCTCTCCGCTCAACTGAGGACCTCTCAAATCCAAGGTTCAATGAGACTTCCGAACAATTCTTTTGTGATGCCCCAGGGTTCCAGTGAGCCACCAGCAACAGTCGGGGGGAGGCTCTCTCCTGGCATGCTATCCAATGCACTTCAGAATCCCAGTTTACGCCAGGCCACCTACCGACTTCCCGATGGCTCGCTGGTCACCAGAACTGAGCCGGCAGAGCAGCCGTCACCAGTGTCACCCATGTCTTCCATGCTATCTTCTGCAATGCTCAACTCTAACGTCCGAAAGGCCACCTACCGACTTCCCGATGGCTCGCTGGTCACCAGAACTGAGCCGGAAGAGCAGCCGTCACCAGTGTCACCCATGTCTTCCATGCTATCTTCTGCAATGCTCAACTCTAACGTCCGAAAGGCCACCTATCGCTTACCTGATGGTTCGTTTGTCACCCAACAAGGCGAGGAAGAGGAAGAAATTATTGAGACCGCTGATGGGCTTTTTTCTTCACCGATGCTCTCTGGTGCTCTGTCGAATGCTAGCATGCGCAAAGCAAATTTCCGGCTCCCAGATGGCTCAACGCTGTTGAGAACCCAAGCTGTCCAAAATGTCCAAGAGCCACGGTCACTTGGCCTCTCTGCCGCTCTCCAGAACCAAAATGTGCGATCAGCCACCTACCGGTTACCAGACGGAACCCTTGTAAGCCGTCCTCAGCCGACTCCACAGTCTCGCTCCTTTGACCTCTCCAGTGCCTTGTCAACAAACCCAAACCTTCGTGGAGCTACATATCGTCTACCAGATGGCACACTAACAACGCGGCCTGCTGCAGAAACTGTGGCCCAACCTCGGTCTCTTGACCTCTCAAATGCTCTGTCCTCAAATGCAAGCCTCAGAGGAGCAACGTACCGTCTACCAGATGGAACACTCACAACTCGGCCTGCTGCAGCAAGTCCCCAATCTCGAAAGCTCGACCTCTCCAGTGCGTTATCTACAAACCCAAACCTTCGCGGAGCCACGTATCGTCTACCTGATGGCACCCTGGTTTCACGGGCCGATGCAGCAACTCCTTCCCAATCCCGAACGCTGGATCTCTCCAATGCCTTGTCTACAAATCCAAGCCTTCGTGGAGCAACGTACCGTCTACCAGATGGCACACTCACAACGCGGCCTGCTGCAGCAAGTCCCCAATCTCGAAAGCTGGACCTCTCCAGTGCGTTATCTACAAACCCAAGCCTTCGCGGAGCCACGTATCGCCTACCAGACGGCACGCTAACAACTCGCCCCGGTGCAGAACCTGCTCCCCAAGGTCGTTCTCTGAACCTCTCCAGTGCTTTGTCCACAAATCCAAACCTTCGTGAAGCCACGTATCGCCTACCAGACGGCACGCTAACAACTCGCCCCGGTGCAGAACCTGCTCCCCAAGGTCGTTCTCTGAACCTCTCCAGTGCTTTGTCCACGAATCCAAACCTTCGTGGAGCTAAGTATCGTCTACCTGACGGCACACTCACTACGCGGCCCGGTGCTGCAAGCCCCTCCCAGGGTCGAACGTTGAACCTCTCCAGTGCCTTGTCCAAAAACCCCAACGTGCGCGGAGCCACGTTTCGTCTCCCGGACGGCACTCTATCAACCAGGCCTGGCGCTCCTGAGCCTCGATCTATGGACCTCTCCAGCGCCTTGTCTTCAAACCCCAACTTTCGTGGGTCCTCTTTCCGGCTTCCATCTTATGCTGTAGTAATGCCCCAGGTCCATGGACATGGGACAGATGGGCACTGGGCACAGGGTACAGAGGGGGGAGAATTGGGGGACGATATTGACATGTGGGGAGCGGAGCGGGTCCTGCCTCACGGGACAGTGCAGAACCTCAATAAGTGGTCCATGTATCGGGACGAGGAGCTACTGAACCCCATGGGCGTGATGGGACAAGTCAGCCAGTTTGAGGGATCCGACCCAGGGGAATGGCTGCCTAGCAGGGCAGGGGAGCCACAGGGGCAGTGGTACGATAAGGTAAACATCCTGTTGTGACACAGAGCTTTAACATAGATAACCTGGAGTATTAGTATTGACGAACAGAGACGGTGTTTATTGTTTCCTCCGCATATCTTTGTGCATACGTGTGTGTCTGTGTGCATGTGTGTGTGTGTGTGTGTGTGTGTGTGTGTGTGTGCATGTGTGTGCGTATTCACACGTTGTGTGAGAATGAAAGTACATAAGTGCGCTGTCTTACAGATGTACTCCATACGAAGCCTTCCCACCATGGGCTACAGGGAGCAGAAAGACGAGGACGGGGTAGAGGACATGACACAGCTGGAGTGAGACAAACTCACACACACACACACACACAAACACAAATGCATAGAAACGCATAATTAGTGACCGTGTGTGTGTGTGTGTGTGTGTTTCCAGGGAGCTGCATGAAGGGGCTGTGCTGCTGAACCTGATGATGCGGTTTGATCGCGAGATAATATACGTACGTTTTATGCTGTTTGTTTTAACAATGTTTATCATGATATTCTTGTTGTCCTTCTCCCTGTGTTTCTCTTGCTGGCTGAACGACCCTTTACTCTGTTTACCTGTTGGTTATCCCTCTGTCAATCTCTCTCCCTCTGCCTCTGCCTCTCTCTCTCTCTCTCTCTCTCTCTCTCTCTCTCTCTCTCTCTCTCTCTCTCTCTCTCCCTCTCTCTAACTGTCTCTGTCTCTGTCTCTGCCTCTGCCTCTGTCTCTCTGTCTCTGTCTCTGTCTCTCTCTGTCTCCCTCTCTCTCTCTCTCTCTCTCTCTCTCTCTCTCTCTCTCTCTCTCTGTCTCTCTCTCTCTCTCTCTCTCTCTCTCTCTCTCTCTCTCTCTCTCTCTCTCTCTCTCTCTCAGACATACATAGGCAGTATCCTGGTGTCTGTGAACCCCTATAAGATGTACAACATCTACGGGACGGACATGGTGCAGCAGTACACGGGCCACGCCCTGGGAGAAAACCCCCCGTAAGAGACCTTCTCATAAGCTAGCCGATCGGTAGCAACATTTACATTTACATTTACATTTACAACTAGCTAAGGAACTGATTAGATTATATGACTCATAACCACAAGCTGTCCCGTAGAGCTCTTCCTCATCAAACTGTAAGATCTACTGTGGTTCTGATGTTTGACTTTACCTGTGCTGCTAAATGATCTTCAGGAACTTTCGTGGACCTCCTCATATGCAAACTGTGAAATATGAATGCATACACATTGTGAGTGGCTAAGCAAAGAGTTTATGAACTGTATATGACTGGAAGAAAGGCATCCGCAACAATACTCATGCTCCCCAGTAGGTTTAGTTAGCAAACACAGATGAACACAAAACATCAATGGAAAACATATGATAGATTGCACAAAGCGACATTGTTTTTAAAATAACGATAAGCCATTATTCTATATTTGCTATTTTATCATATATTTATTGTCATTGATTATTACTATATTATTCTTTCTATGATAGTACATTCGCAAGTTGAAAAATACTGATCTACAGGATTGAGTTGATCGTTAGGAGCATTAAAGCTACAGGATCATAAACAAGCTGACCATGAAAGATGCATGGTGATAACAAATGTATTTTTATAGCTACAAGATCACAAAAAAACTGTTCTTTAGAGCTACGTGCTTATATCAAACCGATCTTTAGAAGTCCTTTATTATAACAATCTTAATTTTAAGGAATATTAGAGCTACATGATCACAACAAACTGACCTCTGGAGCAGTTATAGCAAACCGATCTTAAGGAACATTAGACCTAGACCTGACTGATCCTTAATGAGATTAGCGATACATGATCACAACTAATTAGAGATACATGATCACAACTAAGGCTCCCGCAACACTCGGTGACTTTTAGAGCCCGGGGGCCGGCTCCTGCAGTAGGCGCTACACCACTGGCCTTGGTGGTCAGCCTTGACCCACCAAGGGCCTGCTGCGGACCTCCGGGTTGGTGGGGTCGGAGGTCACAGGTCGGTGGTCCACAGTAGCGATCAGGAACATATCCCCGACCTCCCCCTCCACCCAAACTTGGCAGATCTTGGCGGGGGGGGAAAACGTAGAAGGGAATGAGGTCAGCGAGGTATGTTTTCTCGCAAGACCTGGACCTAATGAACGTCATTTCCGTCCGTTTTTTTCACGTGAGACAATGGGACAGTTTAAGACTCAGATTTAGACTGATATGTCCGCCATCCCTCACGAGGAGCCAGACATTGGCTGCTGCCACCTTCATCGACCGCTTTCAGTCTCAGTTCACCTCACGCTACACAAGTTGTGCCCGATCTGCAGAGATATGGCTTGTCTGTAGAACCCCACCACACACACACATTATTCAGAATTAAAAATTCATGACAATATATGTGAAGGAGCGTCTTAAAACTATCCTTGTCATATATTCTGTCAAATACATGTTTAAATGTTTAAATGATAAACCGAGGAGGGAGGAAGAGATTGGAAAAATGTAAGCATGATTGAAGGAAGTAAACAAACAAATGAATGAAGAAAGTAAAAACATGAAAGGAAAATAAGGAATAGCAGAGAATAAAATATCACACATACCAGTGGCAACGTGCAGGAGAACTTGATGAGCCAATAGGAAGGAATGAACACATGACAGGACCAAATAAAGGCAGTGAGCTATGAGAAAAGGAGGCAAGCAGTTAACGAAGGCAGGAGAGCAGAATTTATATTGATGCTTTCAAGCGCTGAATCGATCTTCACTGGCTCCCGAAAGTCTGACTGATTGGAGATTCTGTCTCCCTCAGGCACCTGTTTGCCATTGCAAACGCCTCCTACACCAAAATGATGGATGCCAAACACAACCAGGTCATTATAATCAGGTGAGACGCCGCCTCTGCCGTTCTCTTCCCTGTTGGGCCTCGCCGGGAGTCGCACAGTCAACAAAGGCTAACACGTGCTCACGCATGCGAGCCCACACCAACACATTCTCTGTTATTTGTACTGATTCTGGGACGTGATTCTGGGGGTAGCTCTAGCCTGGGACAGATCACAAGAAATAGGTTCATCATTTCACATCACTTTGTTTAAGAAACTCATTATGGAAGTTTATATGTTATTATTCATGTTATTAATGTGTTATCAAAAAATGGCAACACATAATGGAGAAATTGTATATGGTGTCTACCTTTTGCAACTTTGATATTGTCCAATATTTTCTTTGTTTTATAACGAAAATATTTTTAAATAACTATAATGATGTACATTTGCTGATGTACATTTGCTGTTATGTATTATGTGCAGGCAGAACATCATATGAATTTTGATGCCAAATGTCAAAACAGCTGAGTAAAATAACATAAATATTCTTCAGGGGTCTTTCCCCGTTCAGCACATTTAAAATGTGAAACTCCAAAACACAACAATGTCTCACTCACTATGTCATCTATACAATGGCTCTGAATTTTACAAACTTTGCCAACACACTCACACTTACTCTCCCACTCTCCCACTCACACACAAATAACATTTGTAACGCAATTTTGCACTTTCCTCCTCACCATAGCTGAGCTATTTTGTTTGTTCCTATACAGTTAGACACACTATCCTATCACTAAATCTGTATGTGCGTGTTTGCGCAAGTATGTGTGTGTGTGTGTATGTGTGTGTGTGTACTCTTGCACTTGCTGAACTTTTCGAACCATGTGATCAGTTACGCAAAAAGGTAGACTTTTGTCAAGTTCCCTCCTCTTCCTCCTCCTCCTCCTCCTCCTCCTCCTCCTCCTCCTCCTGGTCCTCCTCCTCCTCTAGGAGACTGTTTGTAAATTAATGAGCGTCTGTCTGTGGTTAGGTCAGCGAGACACTAACTACTCTGTATCGTTTGTCTATACGTCCTTCTGTCTGTCTGCTGGGACATATCCTCTGTCTGTCTGTCTGTCTGTCTGTCTGTCTGTAAGGCTGAGAACAATCATACAATTGAAATATGTGTAGCTACAATCAAAGTTAGAGTGCTGCACAACTGAGTGTTAAAAACACTAGAGCTGGACAGTCCAGAGAGCCATAGGAACCTAGAGCTACAAGGTTAGCCATTGTTTTATTAGGTGTAATGCAAACAGTAGGTTTCACATATCAGGGCCCTGAGCTGCTAATTCATTGCGTTCTAGACTCCTGGTGCACTAGATGACCACTCATCAGCAAAAGTGCCCCAGCACACACACACACACACACACATGCACACACACAAAACATCATTAGCACATACACGCCAGACACCTGAAACACATGTTCTAAAGGACACCTAAATAACCCAACCAGCTCTGAAACCAAAGCAGATCATGTCTCACTGTGCCCGTGTGTGCGACTGTGTGTGTGTTTGTGTTGTGTGATTGTGTGTGTGTAAGAGGAGGGGTAATGGGCTCATTTTGGCTGACCAGACGATTGCATGAAACTCAATGCTTGATCCTGGTCAATTTGTCAATTTAGACCAACACACACACAAACACGCACACACACACACACACACATGCACACGCACATGCACACACACACACACACACACACACACACACACACACACACCTGACCTACACACCTGAGACACACACACAAACACCTGACCCACCTGACTCACACACTCTCTGACCAAGAGAGAGTGAGACATAGGGAGAGAGGGGGAGAAGAGAGACAGAGAGAGAGAGACAGGCAGGCAGACAGACAGAGAGACAGACAGAGAGAAAGAGGAGCGGGAGAAAGAGAGAAAGAACGATCATTTTGGGTGGTTCTGTGGAGAACTGGAACCAACCCTTCCCTAATCCCTTTTCAATGGGTCCATTAAGCTATGAGAGAACTGTCAGTGCGCCAGTGTAACAGATTCACTGGCACCCCCTGGCCATACAACACCTTCCCCTCTGTCTAGCTTACACTTTGCTTTATTAGTGTTACCGCTGCTCCTAATACTGGCTCTCAAAAGCCCAGCCAACACATTAGTCCTGAAACTCGTCCATCCGTCAGTCAGCCAATTAGCCCATCGACTGATTCCCAACCAATCTGATTCTGATAGGGGATTCAATAATGTATTAAGTGAAAATATAAAAAAACATGTGTAACTTCTAAGCAAACATAGGAATGCCCATTTAAAGGGCTGATATTTGGTAGATAATTTTTCAGCTTGAATGCATTATGAATTAACCGCTTTAGTTTCTGCGAATCTAAGACGTCACTTTGGCCTCTGGTAACTCGCGCTGGGCAATTTCTATTATTTATGACTCATGATTTATCAATTAAGCGAGACGATCATTAGGAGATGAGGCGCCAATGTAAACAGTAATGTATTCCAGAACCAGTTTGTTCCAGAGCCAAAAACACAGGCCGACGACAAAAGCAATACAAAAATATGTGATTCATGAATTATTTATTTTTCTTAAGTGAGCATGCAAATATATATTCATATTTGTTATAGTGTTTTCTATTCATAACACATTGACTTTGTAATGTAATGAAGTGAGTATTTAAAGGGATTTGGGAAGTGAAGTGCTTTTTACTTTAAAAAGGAATCTTACTTAAACAGAAGTATCATTAAGTACGAATAATTTTCTCAAGGGAGACCTGTATGCAAATAAACATTTAGACACAAGTTTGACAAGACAAGCACAACAGTCAATAGTATATACCAAGAAGACGAGAACGACAAGAAAACGACAGATCAACACAAACAGTTACACACATCATAGAGAGAAAGTTAGCTTAAAGTTAAAAAAAAAAATGTTCAGCAGCAATGGGAGAGCCTAGTCTAACTGATCGTTCTTAACTTATTCTATTTATTTAAAACCTGATTTGCCATGCTTTGCTGTTACTGTATTTAAAATGTTGATTTGACCTGTGTTCTTCTTCCAGTGGGGAGAGTGGCTCTGGGAAGACTGAGGCCACCAAGCTAGTCCTGCGCTACCTAGCGGCAATACACCATAAACACAACATTGCGCAACAGGTACACACGCGCTCTTGTATAGACACACAAACCCCCCCCCACATACACACACACACAGACACACACACACACAGACACACACACAAACACACACACACACACACACACACACACACACACACACACACACACATACACGCACACACATACACGCAGACACACTCACGCACACACGCACATACACACAGACACACAGACACACACACACATACATGCACACACACACACACACACGCACATACACACACACACACACACACAGACACGCAGTTATACACACACATATGCACACACTCGCGCGGCACACTCATGCAGAAACACAGACACACACACAGGCAGACGGACGCACACACGATGACTCTAATGTAATGTAATGTAATGCATGTGTCCTCTTGTGTCTCCTCTGGCCACTACACTGCTCCTACAGATTGAGGTAAACGTCAAAGTCTCAGAGTTTGCTTTACTTCACCTTTACCCAACTTTGGTTTGAGTTGAGTCTCTTTATCAGCTTGTATGACATCTCATCCCAGGACGTGTCTGACCGCTATTCATATTGTATCTATGATTTGAAGATTTTACGATGATTATTTCTGTCAGTGAATTGATGGCTGTGCCTTTGCTGTGGAGTGTGTGGAGTATTTGTGTTTGTGTCCATGACACAGAGAATTAATCCAAATGATGTCATTTGTTTTCGATTAATTGTTCTCAATATCTTACTTTACCTGATAACTCTGATAACTTTGTCTAATAACTCTGAACTCTCTCTCTCTCTCACTCTGAATATTTTGTTTGATAACTGATCATTTGGCTGATGGCATAACTTTGTTTGATAACTGATCATTTGGCTGATAACATTGATAACTTTGTTTGATATAACTAGATTCTCGAGGCAGCTCCTCTCCTGGAATCTTTTGGAAATGCCAAAACTGTGCGGAATGATAATTCAAGTCGCTTTGGGAAATACATAGAGATCTTTCTTGAAGAGTGAGTATGGACAGAAAAATATCTTGTATGGACTAAAAAAATGGCTGGCATACTGTCTGACATATTCCATCCATCTTTCTTATACGCTCACCCAATCTCTCACACTCTCTCTCTCTCTCTCTCTCTCTCTCTCTCTCTCTCTCTCTCTCTCTCTCTCTCTCTCCTTAGGGGTGTGATCAGTGGTGCCATAACCTCCCAGTATCTACTGGAAAAGTCCCGTATAGTCTTCCAGGTGTGTGTGTGTGTGTGTGTGTGTTTGTGTGTGTGTGTGTGTGTGTGTGTGCGCGCACCACGATTATCATCTCATCATGATATGATTTACACCAACAATCATCTACGTAATATTTTCGAATTGATGTTAGATACATCATTTCATATGACAAGTATGCACGATAAAATTACAGTCAGTACATTCTGACAGTCTAAATCCACTTTGACTGTCTGAATGTACACAGTCAATACATACAATAGTCGAGTCCTTTCACAAGTCATGCTGCTGTGTGTGTGCTGTGTCTCTCTCTCTCTCTCTCAGGCCAAAGATGAGAGGAACTACCACATCTTCTATGAGATGCTGGCAGGACTGCCCTCCCATCAGAGACAGGCCTTCTACCTGCAGGAGGCCGAGACCTACTATTACCTCAACCAGGTGGGGAAGACACACACACACACACACACACACAGACACACACACACACACACACACACACACACACACACACACACACACACACACACACACACACACACACACACACACACGTACCACCAACCCACACCTTATAAATATACATGCACACACACCACAGCTACACACACACAGCGGCAGTAGCTCAGTGGGTAGAGCGGGTGGACAGAGCGGGTTGCCCGCTAACCGTAGGGTCGGTGGTTCGATCCCCTTGATCTCCCTCCTCCAACTGTCCACATGTCGAACCCCACAAATGTACTGATTGTAAGTGGCTTTGGACAAAAGCGTCTGCTAAATGCACCCTTTACACACAACACAAATTATAATGCACGTTATAATACACACATTATATAGATATATAGATGTAGGATGAATGATTGATGTCATATTACATTGTTTTTGACACATATTTACCAAGCTCTCTCTCTCTCTCTCTCTCTCTCTCTCTCTCTCTCTCTCTCTCTCTCTCTCTCTCTCTCTCTCTCTCTCTCTCTCTCGTCCGACCCCAGGGAGGGGATTGTGGGATAATAGGAAAGAACGAGGAGGAGGACTTCATGCGTCTGCTGGGTGCCATGGAGATCCTCCACTTCACCCCCGAGGACCAGGACACCATCTTCCGGCTGCTCTCGTGCATCCTGCACCTGGGCAACGTCTTCTTCCAGAGATACGAGGTACCGGTCTGACCGGGCCGGGGCTGAGTCGCCCTGACCCCGTCCCATCTGCTCCTTAATGACTGGTCTTAAGGCTTTCATTGTGCGTCGCTTTGGACAAAAGTGCCTGCTGAAGATAGCCCATATCTGGGTTAAGTTGTGTTGAACTGAGTCAAACAGAAACAGACCAAGTGAGATGAATAGATTTACATTTAGCGGACACTTTTGTCCAAAGCGACTTACAGTCAGTACATTTTTGTCATACATTTGTGGGGTTTGACATGTGGACAGTCGGAGGTGGGGATCGAACCGCCGACCCTCCGGGTAGTGGATGACCCGCTCTACCCACTGAGCTGATAACTTGGTTATTAGTCAACTGAGGGGTGCGGTGTTTTGGGGAAGATTTTTATGTGTTCATTTTCTTTGCCGTTAAACCAATAAACAAAACAAAAAAGTCTAAAATTCTAATTGGCTGGTGAACACTGAAAGGACACCTCCTATGTCTCTATATTGGCCCACCCAAACACCTGAGGTACTTGCATGGCCACAATCCTCGGCTGACAGATGCTGCATCTCTGTGTGGCTGCAGCCTATCACCCACTAACGCTGTGATCTTTTGGCTGCACTACAGGCAGATGGCCAGGAGGTGGCGTCAGTGGTGAGCGCGAGCGAGATCAGAGTGGTGGCAGAGCTGCTGCAGGTCTCTCCGGAAGGGCTCCAGAAATCCATCACTTTTAAACTCACCGTCAGTACCCTACTCTACCCTACCCTACTGTAGCCTACCATAACCTACCATAACCTAAGATACCCTGACCTACCGTTCCCCTCCCCAGCCTGCTATAATCCACCCTAAACTAACCTACCCCATCATGATCTACCATACCCTACTCTATCCTATCATACCTTACAACACCCTTGCCTATAGAGAGAGAGAGAGAGAGAGAGAGAGAGAGAGAGAGAGAGAGAGAGAGGAGGGAGACAAAGGGAGGGAGAGAGAGAGACAGGGAGGGAGAGGGAGAGAGAGGGGGAAGGAGAGAGTGAGAGAGAGACAGCGGTAGAGAGAGAGAGGGAGATAGAGGGATGGAAAGAGAGAGAGAGGGAGACAGAGGGAGGGAAAGAGAGAGAGAGAGAGGGAGAGAGAGAGGGAGGGAGGGAGACAGAGGGAGGGAAAGAGAGAGCGGGAGAGAGAGAGAATGACAGAGTGAAAAACAGAGTGCCGTTCGGTGTTTGCGCTGTTGCTGTCGTTGTCGCCGGCTCGTTGCACTGACGTTCTCCCTGTACTCTTGTGTGCGCCACACAAGAGCCAAGATCCTCAGACCGACGCTTGACAAGACAAGCAGAAACCGGCGCCTTCCTTCCAGGCCCTTTCCCCAAAGAGCTGCGACCCAGGAGCCGGCCCCCGTGTCAACATGCTTTAGCGAGGATGTAATATCATCAGGAAGCTTCGCTCAGAGTCGACGCCGCTTCGGTTCCGCTCATTCTTGACATCGTCCATGTCAGGGGAAATCTCGGCCGGGCTTTGGCGTCTCCGATGACGGGGACACCGTGTCACCGCGAGACGCTCATCCGTTCAGTATCATAGCTCGTGTACGTCATTCATCATTCAGTGCGCAACTCATTTATTCATCGTGATCGGAAACGCAACATGATTTGATGATTTGATCCCCAGCTTTCTTTTTGTAAGTTTTTTTTTTTTTTTTTTTGCAACCCAAGGTTGCAATTATGGTTTTCGTTCTCAATGGTAATATAATGGCCGTTATCCAATAATCGTAGCGATAAACAGTAAATCGTGCTCATAGGATGGGACACCCTCCAAGGTACACAGTTATATGGATGACTTTTTTGACACATTTTGCCCCTCTGGTACCACTCCTGCTAAAAGCCAGCTAACTATCTCAGTGACAGCAGTAGCCTTTTGTACTTTACGGCTTTATTAGGGTGTTTAATGGGATGAGGTCAGATAACAGGGCCAACAGATGTCCACGGTGTCTGCAGCACCAGCTCCAGTTTACCTGAAGAAATGGTGGGAAATTTGATTTGGACCATCGGCGTCATCAGTCCAGGCTCTCTGGTGTTGATGAGTCGATGGTATAGAACGCCTTGTTATCCACAACACACCTATGAAGCGCTTTCGCCAGTCAACCATTGCCGTAAACCTCTGAACAGATACAACACCACACCCACTGCTCCTTAAGGGACCGGTCCTGATGTTGCCCTACTGTCGGGGGTCAAGGGTCAGTGATTCCACCATCCATCAGGAATTCCCATCCTGGTAAAAAAAAAATG
This sequence comes from Urophycis tenuis, assembly GCA_036785325.1. Lineage (NCBI taxonomy): Eukaryota > Metazoa > Chordata > Actinopteri > Gadiformes > Phycidae > Urophycis > Urophycis tenuis. The sequence continues at coordinate 538,025 of JAXIVH010000036.1, read as the reverse complement.
AAAATGTAAAAGCGTGACGAAAGACTAATCCAGGGATTTGTTGTCCAGAAAGGTGTGAACGTATCCGAATGTGTATAAAACGTGTCAATACTTGTTTTCATTGTTTTCCAATGTCGCTCGGCTCTAGCAGTCCAGTAGACCGACAATGTCCAGCAAGCGCCCACATCCCTTCCTCCGTCCTCTCGGTTGTTCTCTGTTGACTTAAAACATGGCAAAGACCCCCTGAAAACGCCTCCCGTCGGTCCTGTTGTCTGAGGTCGTCCCGTCGATGCTGCGTCCTCGTATCCCGTATAGCTTTCCCTCTGACTAACTCTTCCTGGTTGGATGGATCTCTCAGTACTGCGGAGCGGTAGCGCCGTTCAGCCCTGACTCCCTGAGTACCGCAGGGAGCAATCCTGTCACCCGGTGGGACTCTGGGTCAGCGGATGAAGGCAACGACTAAGAGAACGAGAGAGTGGGAGGGACAACCTGGATAAGAATTACGTAGCCAGACGGGGAGACAAAGGGTTGGTGGTGGTGGTGGTGGGAGGCGGGTGATGTAAGATAGCCTGCACTTTACGGTGGCTCGTGAGTCATATATGTAACTGACACACACGCACAGCACATCTTACGCAAGGCCTCCCTGTATAATTGAACTGGCTGGAAGGATTAGAAGGGTGCCCACTATAGTTTGGATGTAACATGATAACATGATGTGTTGTGTGTAAAACATATGGTTTTCTATCTCTTGACTCTTTTCCCCCTTAAATGAAGGTAGGACTAAAGAATAACTAATAAATAAGAAAAGTGAGCAAAAGGAGAGAGAGAGAGAGAGAGAGAGAGAGAGAGAAAGAGAGAGAGAAAGTGATGAAATAAGGGAAGAGTACAGATAAAATCATGCAGTATGTTTCTTTATTGCTTCTTAGATTTGTATGCAATATTTGTCTTCAAATGTTTTCTTCACGCAGGAGACCATGAGAGAAAAGATATATACTCCTTTGTCTGTGGAGAGCGCTGTTGATGCCAGGTGAGATCCCACTACACAACCCAGCATGCACTGCATCTGAATCTCTGTCTGTCGGTTTTCAGTTAATCAGTTGAGAGAGGTTTGGTTCCCCATAGAATTTTTATATTAAATTATAAGATCAAGAATTATGACTGGACGCATGAAAAAAAGTAAACAAAATAATAAAAGAATAAAAAAGAAATAAAAATCTGCAAACTAACCCAACCAATCTCCTTCTCTCTCTCTCTCTCTCTCTCTCTCTCTCTCTCTCTCTCTCTCTCTCTCTCTCTCTCTCTCTCTCTCTCTCTCTCTCTCTCTCTCTCTCTCTCCCTCTCTCTCCCATCCTCCGCCTCCCTCGCCCAGAGATGCTGTTGCCAAGATACTGTACTCGCTGCTCTTCAATTGGCTGACGGAGAAGATCAACGCCCAGGTGTACCCCCGCCAACACTCCCTCTCCATCTCCATCCTGGACATCTACGGCTTCGAGGTGGACCAATCAACACACAGCAGAACATTCTGCCAGACTCTTAATTTGTACAGATTGTACCGTAGAATGGCTTGGATGTTTAACTCCTAGCCAGAGGGTTATGTGCTCCATCCCCAACATTTGCGGTCATCCTATAGGAATTCTTGTTTATGTATTTCTAAAATTGTGTAAAAAAATAATGTATTTCATGTGATGGCCATCCTCCTGTGTGTGTGTGTCTGTGTGTGTGTGTGTGTGTGTGTGTGTGTGTGTGTTCATGTGTGCAGGATCTGGCCTTCAACAGCTTTGAGCAGCTTTGCATCAATTATGCAAACGAGTACCTGCAGTTCTTCTTCAACAGGATTGTGTTCAGGGAGGAACAGGTGAGCAAGCAGGCATCACACCTGTAACACACACACACACACACACACACTGCTACATGTCTGTTTTGATGCTCAGGCATAGGGCGCATCTCCTTCTCACATGTGACTGACAGACAGACAGACAGAAATACTTAAATGATCCCTGAGGGAAATTGCATTCATTACACTACTCCAGGGAAAAACAAGAGACCAACACTCTATGTATATTAGAGTATTAGAATATATAAATATATAATATAAACCTATGTAACAATATACAAAAAATATACAAAAATATATAAAAAATATACATAAATGTACATACATCTAGGCATACACTGTAGAGGTAAATAGCATACACAAAGATGTAGCATGTAGGATTATGTGAGTCTCAAGGGTAATAGAAAGAAAAAGACATACACACTTGATGAACTCCATACAGTACTTGATTACAGGATGTTTGCATTTCAATATACTGTATGAGCATACCAAAGACCATACCAAAGGCTTTATTTCAAGCTGTTGAAGGCTAGAGCAAGGCATTAAAACTGCCAGGTTAGGGGTTCCATTATTACTTTTCAATATAGATTGAAAGGAATTGCAACCCTCATAAACTTATTTTAGATGAAAAGTGATGTAGTGGGGTTACAAAGCACTATGGATTGATCCCAGTCCAAAACTCCCAACGTTTTTAAAGCTACAAATATGCATTCAAATTGCCCTCTATAGCTGAGACTGGAGGTTTTGGGTTACAAGGTAACGTCAATCCAACGCCCTGGCTACCACCTTAAAATGTGTTTGTAGCAAGTGGAGACAGCAGACTCCAGAACACAGCTACCCTAACTGATAAACCAGAGTCCACCAGGCATCAGAAAGAAGGCCTGAATGTTGACAGTGGGCGGGGACTGCTTGGTTGTTGTTTGGTTTTTCCTTCGTCCTTCGGCATGTCAGGAATTTGTATTGAGCCCCACACGTGTGACCCTGCAGGAGGAGTACAGCAGGGAGCAGGTGCCCTGGCAGGACATCCAGTTCAGCGACAACCAGCCCTGCATCGACCTCATCGCTGCAAAGCCTCATGGGATACTGCGGATCCTGGATGACCAGAGTGGCTTCCCTCAGGTGGGGGTGTCAATATATATGTATATATATGTATATAGGTCACATTAATATATATATATAAATATTAATGTGACAAGTGATTGTGTTTGGTATAACATTGAATGAAATGGAATGTGTCTTATGTTACTTCTTATGTCTTATGTATCTTTGGGTATTTCTAATTCATTTTAAGCTCAGTGACCGTGAACCCAACATGACCTGTGTTTTCATCTCAGGCGACAGACCACACCTTCCTTCAGAAGTGTCATTATCACCATGGCAACGACCCACAGTATCTCAAGCCAAAGATGCCCCACCCCGAGTTTACCATCAAGCACTTTGCTGGCCGTGTCACCTATCAGGTACTCCGCTCCTCATTGGATGTCCTTTAAACGGGCGGCATGTAGCTCAGTGGGTAGAGCGGGTGGTTAGTGGTCGTCCACTCACCGTAGGGTTGGGGGTTCGATCCCTGTGATCCCCACTTCCAAAAACTGTCTGCATGTCGAAGTGTCCTTGAGCAAGACACTGAACCCTGAACCCCAACTTGCTCCCCGGGCGCTGATCAGAGCAGCCCACTGCTCCTACGTACAATATGTACAATAGGATGGGTCAAATGCAGAGAACGAATTTCGTTCCCATGTCATGGGAATGACAAATAAAGACCACAAGGTCCCAATAATTATTATTATTAATCACTTAGCTAATTAGAGACAAAATATCCTCTAATTGATCGTCCAGTTGCGGTGAAACTTAATTAGAATTCATTAACTAATTCAATTAGGAAATCATATTGTGATGATAGTGTTGATGATTCAAACAGATATGTAGCTGTTGAAACAGTCTTGAAGCGATTCAGCCAGGAGATGTTTATTCAAATTGCTTGGTCTCCAATAGGTGCACAAGTTCCTGGACAAGAACTATGACCAGGTCCGTCAAGATGTCCTGGACCTCTTCATACAGAGCAAGAACAAGGTAGGAGGCAATTGGAAACATGTAGTTTATTAGTCCAAAACAGGGCTGGATGTAAGGTTAATGTTCGATAATTGATAATGTTTTTCAATACAGGATTCCCCTTTTCATGTCTTCAAAACTTAAATCCTCATTTGGGGTCAACATTTGGGGTCATCCCATAATCCACTTGCTCTCCTGCTGCGATCAATAGTCTAAGAACCACTGGTCTTAAAGATGCCAGGAAGTCTAAATAAGCTCAGACAACACCAGCCCTGCCACAAGTAACAGTAAACAGGGTGACGGTATAGTGTAACATCTACAGTGTTTGACTCCTGACCCAAAGGTACTGGGTCTGATCCCCAATGTCTGTACCCCATCTGTATTTATACATGATCAAGGATACATACAGGATACATGCTCTTTATGACATGGATCTCAAGTCATCTTGTAAGTCACTTTGGGTAAAGGTGTCAGCTATGGGATGCAATGTAAATGTGTTGGTCTGTCCCCGTGGTGTCCAGATGGTGTCCACTCTCTTCCGGAGCCACTCGGAGGTGGCGGCCGAGCAGAAAGGCCATGGCAGGAAGAGCAGCACGGTGACCCGGAGGTACCAGGCCTCCACCGTCAGCCACAAGTTCCAGACGTCCCTCATGGAGCTGGTGGAGAAGATGGAGAGGTGAGGAGGAGGAGGAGGAGAATGTGGAGGAGAATCAGGTGGAGAGGTGAGCTGGGGGAGAAGATGGAGAGGTGAGGAGGAGGAGGAGGAGAATCAGGTGGAGAGGTGAGCTGGGGGAGAAGATGGAGAGGTGAGGAGGAGGAGAATGTGGAGTGGTGTAGAGGTGAGGGGGAGAAGGAGAGGTGGAGACGAAGACACAAGGAGGCGGAGGAGGAGAACGAGGCGCAGATGGAGGGGGGGGTAAGGAGAAGTAGGTAGCTGGAGGTTGAGAAGGTGGAGGAGTGGGGTGTGGATAAGATGAGGAGCTAAGGCGGAATGAGGAAGAACGTGGGGAGGTGAGGAGGTGGAAGATGAAGCCATGTAGGGAAAAGGAGGAAAGACAATCGAGGAGCGTGACATGCCAGTGAGGAACAGGAGAGTGAAAATCTTAAACATCTAAAAGAAGTTTAAATGTTTTGTCTTTCCGTATTTTAAATGCTTTTTCCCCGGCAGGTGTAACCCGTTGTTCGTGCGCTGCATCAAGCCAAACAACTTGAAGGTATTTGTTTTTTTGCATTAAACACTTACTGTATATATATTATATATTTTACAGTCGAACACCCTCACTATAGTATACCTCTGTGTGTGTGTGTGTTTGTGTGTGTGTGTGTGTGTGTGTGTGTGCATGTCTATGTGCGTGCATGTCTGTGTGCGTGTGTGTGTGTGTGTGTGTGTGTGTGTGCCTGTGTGTGTGCATGTCTATGTGCGTGCGTGTCTGAGTGCGTGCATGTGTGTGTGTGTGTGTGTGTGTGTGTGTGTGTGTGTGTGTGTATGCCTGAATCTCTCCATGCGTGTGTGTGTGTGTGTGTCTGTGTGTGCAGGAACCCGGTGTGTTTGAGAGTGAGCTGGTGAGCACTCAGCTGCGCTACTCAGGAATACTGGAGACCATCAGGATACGCAAAGAGGGATACCCTGTGAGACTGCCCTTTGATATCTTCCTGTTCAGGTACCCCACACACACACACATGCACACACACACACACACACACACACACACACACACACACACACACACACACACACACACACACACACATCCCTCTTCCCATTCGTGTTTTGCTGCTGTACGTACATGTATGCGTGCAGTGCACACATGTCTCTGACCTCTGACCTCTCCAGGTACAAGTCTCTGGTGGGTTTGAAGCAGGCTCCGCCCACAAGCGGAGAAAGCTGCGTGATCATGCTCAGTCAACTGTGTCCCCTCAGGGCGGGATGCTTCCACGTGGGAGTCACTAAGGTACCCCGTCCGCCACATTAGTGAGTCATGCGCACAGTAGGGAGTCATGTGCACTAGCCGTCAGGTAAAGAGAGTTGGTGTAGCTCTCTCATCTATGGTATACATCAAGGGCAGGTCTTTATTTTTTAGGTTGGGCTCATGTATCGATTACCTCCACCCTGACACACACACAGTGATACACAACTGTAGTGCAAAAACACACACACGCACAGGCACTCACACACGCACACACACACACACACACACACACACACACCCACACACACACGCGCGCACACACACGCACACACACACACACACACACACACACACACGCGCACACACACGCACACACACACACATGCGCATGCACCGGTACAGATGCAAGCACACACCTCTTGTTCATGTAACATATATTCATCACATACTTAATCTATCTATTTGTATTAACCTCCCCCCTGTGTTATTTGACCACGCTCCCCTGCAGCTGTTCCTGAAGGAGGACATCTACCAGCTGCTAGAGTGCAAGCTGGAGCGTGCGCGCCACCTGGCGGCCCTGACGCTGCAGCGCTACATACGCATGTTCTTCGTCAGGCGGCGCTTCAAGGAGTTCCGGAACAAGATCATCGGCTTCCAGGCGCAGTGCCGAGGGAACCTCAGCAGGTGGGTGGGGGGGGGGGGGGGGGCGCCGGGAGGAGAACCTCAGCCTTTTTCTTTTGCTTTTGGGTCGCCATTGCTTGTGGTTCACCTCACGCAATGTGTTTGATTTACTTTGGGGGGGGGGGGGGGGGGGGGGTTTATTTTGAAATGTATGTGTTACTCATTGCTGATTGGATGATTGTAGTGAGGGCCAATCTTAGATTTTTTTTGTAAATCTGTGCAGTGTGTGTGTGTGTGTGTGTGTATGTGCGTATGTGTATTTTTTATTTTGTGAATGACCACTAAGAATTGCAAGCTTTGAACACAATTCTTTTTGGCATCACATTATCCTTTTAAGCAATTGATTTTTGTAATTATTCATTGATTATTATTTATTAAATCGTTATTAATTGATGAATTAATACATTATTTTGTTTTTCATGCATAACCGGATGGCTTGTATATCACCATGTTGATTCTCTCTCTTTCTCTCTCTCTCTCTCTCTCTCTCTCTCTCTCTCTCTCTCTCTCTCTCTCTCTCTCTCTCTCTCTCTCTCTTCTCTCTCTCTCTCTCTTTCTCTCTCTCCTTCCTCCACGGGGGTGGCTCTGTCCTCCAGGCAGCACTATGTGAGGATGAGAGCGGCGCTGGTTCGATTCCGATCTCTCGTCCGTCTCTACGTCAACCGCAAGAAGTTCATCAGGGTAAACCCGAAGTCCAGAGCTGAGCTTAGCCCCTCCCATCGGGACACGTTGATGTCCTGATGCCAGTGTGTCTGTTTCCAATGTGTCAAGACGTCCAAGACGTCACTCTTGTCTTGTAAGAGAGAGTGCTGCTGCTGGCGTTGGACCATTGATGTCACCGGGGTTCTGGGGTTCTCCGTTGGTCCAAACGTTTCCGAGCGTTGGAGTTGACTAGAGTTTTCCAATCACATAAAAAGCAGTACTTTTTAATGTTCGAAAATAGCTGAGCGTGTTGGTACCCCCTTTGAATTGATTGAAGCACACGCTGTATGATAGATGACACGACATGAGTTTTTCGATTTTTATATCTAGATTGTATTTGTTTGTGTTACATTTTTGATGAGGATGTAATGAGCTAAGTGTGTGTGTGTGCAGCTGAGGCTGGGGTCGCGCAGAAGGAGAGATGCTGCGAGGAGGGAAAGGGAAAAGGTAAGAGGCTGACGCTCACTCAAGGTCACTTTTGAGGGTGGTTGAGATGCTTTGATAATTCTTTTAGAATACTTTGGTGAAATGAACGCACATACTTGAGTGTAATATTACATGGCTTGACTTTTTAGAAAGGACAAATTCCCTTTGGCCACACTGAAACAAGTATGTTGTCAAAACGCTGAAAGTGAAAGTGAACTTTATTCAATTACTCAATCAGACCATGCAATTAGTGCAAGTAGTCAGGGCGGCAGTAGCTCAGTGGGTAGAGTGGGTGGACTGAGCGGGTCGTCCACTCACCGTAGGGTTAGCAGTTTGATCCCCTTGATCCCCACTTCCAAAACTGTCTGCATGTCGAAGTGTCCTTGAGTAAGACACTGAACCCTGAACCCCAACTTGCTCCCCGGGTGCGGATCATAGCAGCCCACTGCTCCTATATACAATAGGATGGGTCAAATGCAGAGAACGCATTTCGTTCCCATGTCTAAAAAACATGGGAATGACAAATGAAGACCACAAGGTCCCAGTAAATAAAAAACGAAAAATAAAAGTAATTACACAGAGAATCGAAATTGCATTTCCCCATACTCCAAATGTGCAAGTAATATTTTAAAACACATCACCAGGTGACCAGGTGAGTGTGCTCAGTGTGTGTATCCATCGATCTGGCTTAGTGTGGCTGTGGATGCTGAGATCTGTGTGTCTGTGTACTCCAGGTGCTGTACAGGAGAGAAGTGGTCAACGTCACCTACCTGGCGATCCCTTCTGATCTGGCAGGCCTGCTTCATACTGCAGCAGGTACACACGTCTGCCTGCCTGTCTGTCTGTCTGTCTGTCTGTCTGTCTGCTCATCTCTGTTTTTAGGAATCCGTTAATATTGTGTTCTTCGTGGCGTGTCTCTCTTTCATCCTCTCTCTTCTTCCACACCTCCCCCATCTCCCTTCCCCCCTTTACCCCCTTCCCTCTCCCTCTCCCTCCCAATCCCTCGCTCCAGTTGGCAGGGAGTTGCATTCGGACTGCCTGGCTCTGCTCCAAGCCCCCCACATCATAGAGGACACTCAGCTGACCCTGCCCCTGGACATTAACAACTACCCTTTCTACCGCTACGTCCAGGCCTACTTCAAGGTGAGGCCTCCAGTCCCATCTTTTTTCCGGATGAAATCAGTGCCACTCTGTGATGTCAACTGTCAATGTGACACTGATGTTGATGTAGTGCATTTTTTACCCAATTAGAACTAAATGATAACCATATCTCTATAACCCGATGTTTGAACAGGAGCCCAAGTTTGGGATGCTCACAGCCCCTTTGGAGGCTTCTCTGACCCGCACGGATGAGGACCTTAAAGAGGCCGCCTTGGAACTCTTCACCTTGGTAGGACAGTCATTTCTGGTGACGTTTAACGCCCTTACCCACGTCTGAACTTTTTGCCATCTAACATTCTTACCATCTAACCTTCTCAGGTTCTAACCTTTTAATCATCTAACCTTCTCACCATCCAGCCATCTAAGTTTCTAAATGTCTGCCTTCAAAGGTTCTAACCTTCTAGTCTCTAACCATCTATCATCAACCCTCCTGACCTTCGAAACTTCTAAAATTCGATCACTCTAATGCTCTGACTCTCTAACTCGCTAACACCCTAACTCCCTAACTCTCTAGCTCTAACGCTCTTGTGTTCTAACAGTCTAATGCTCTAACATTATAACACCGTATTTTTAATGCTTCACTGCTCTAATGCTCTAATGTTCTGACACTCTAACACTCTAACACCCTTAACATTCTAACGCTTTAATGCTCTAATGTTCTGACACTCTAAAGCTGTAACATTCTTAAAATTCTCACACTCTAATGTTATAACACTCTAATACTGTAACTGCCTTAATATCCTGACGCTCTAATGCTCCTAATGTTCAGACACTCTTAACACTGTAACACTCTTGAGATTCTCACACTCTAATGCTCTAATGTTATAACACTCTAACGCTCTAATGCTCTAATGTTCTCATGTGGTGAAACTCCGAAGCTCAAACGTTCTGACGTGTCGCCTCAAGGTCCTGAGGTTCATGGGCGACCCGCACCTGAACGGCGCCCAGGAGAACATGTTCGGTAACTACGTCATCCAGCGGGGGCTGACGTCGCCCGGGCTGCGCGACGAGATCCTGGCCCAGCTGGCCAATCAGGTGTGGCGCAACGCCAACGTGGACAACGCGGAGAGGGGCTGGCTGCTGCTGCTGGGGTGTCTCTGTGCGTTCGCCCCCTCGGCGAAGATGGAGAAGCACATGTTGAAGTGAGTACCTTAACCCGTACACACGCTGACGGGTTTGGGTTCCATCAGAAACACTGTTTGTGATGTCCTGTCCTGGCCTCACCTTGAATTATCTATGCTGGAATTTGTTTAGTTATTTTGACGAATGGCATTGTGAACGGGTATTTATGTGAAGCCAGGCGAGGCGGTTAGGATGGTTAAAATCACCGAGACCAGCATTCGGTCTTTAATTGTAGCGCAGACATGTCAAAGTGTTATTCATCTACCAATTGCACTGTTAATCTCAATTATAACTACCAAGTATGTTTATCTACCAACTGCACTGTCCATCTCAATGATGACTACCATGTATGTTCATCTACCAATTTGCACTGTCCATCTCAATGATGATTACTATGTATGTATATAGGTTCTCATTTTTTTTTCACCTGATCTGACTTTAAGAGCTCTCATATAATTGAATCTTGTTTAGGTAAATCTATTTATTGTTTATTGTCTATAGTCAAGTTCTTATTGCACTCCTCTATCTACTTGTACTGCTGGTCATTGTGAATTTCTCCTAAGGGGGATTAATAAAGGAATATCTTATCTTATCTTATCTTAAACAAGAACAAAAAAACTACCAATGACGTCATCTCGCGTTGTCTCAACCCCTCCCCTCTTTAGGTTCGTCTCTGACCACGCCCCCGTCGAAAGCCAGGCCCTGCTTCAGCACTGCCTCATCCAGGCCAATCTGAAGTCCCAGCTGAGCTCGGGCTCCTCCCCCGAGACCGCCCGGACCTATCCGCCGTCTCTCCTGGAGTGGACGGCCAATCGGAAGAAGGCCAGCATGGTGCTGCAGTTGCACTGCTTTGATTGTGCGTGCCGCGCTCTTTCTGCCAATAGATGTGTGTGTGTGTGTGTGTGTGTGTGCGTGTGTCAGACGCTATCACATGTAATTGAGTGTGTGATAGTATGATCGTTGATTATTGATGAGCAGGCGGGGATCGGGTGGTGGAACGTTCTACTGGTTCTCGTGTTTCCACGCCAACGTTTGTTCTCGCTTTGGTTTCATCTTATTCCAGTCACAAGTTAGTCACCTCCAGGCACACGGTCATTAAGCCACCATTAAGTGTGTGTGTGTGTGTGTGTGTGCGTGTGTGTGCACGTGTGTGCGCGTGTGTGTGTGTGTGTGTGTGCGTGCGTGTGTGTGTGTGTGTGTGCATGCATGCATGACCTCAAACAAAGTGTTGATGCCTGCCATGGTTGGTTGTGGTGTCATGATAGGAAGTCATGGGGACAATCGCTCATCTATGTGTCTCTCTCTG
>JAXIVH010000036.1:520940-524155 GCA_036785325.1 Urophycis tenuis | reverse complement strand
GGGTGGTTGGGGTAGATGGGTTGTGTGTGTGTGTGTGTGTGTGTGTGTGTGTGTGTGTGTGTGTGTGTGGGTGTGTGTGTGTGTGTGAGTGTGTGTGTGTGTGGTTGGGGTAGATGGGTTGTGTGTGTGTGTGTGTGTGTCTGTGTGTCTGGAGATATGTTTCTTAGTGTGTTTCAGGTATGTATCTTTATTCACGCTCATGTGGATTACTATGTCGTTTTGTATACTAATATTATGTAACATATGTATTTATTAGCACGTGTATGTGTGTCTGGCTGTTAGGGTCTGTTTAGATAGATAGATAGATAGATAGATAGCTATACTTTATTGATCCCAGGCTGGGAAATTACAGTGTAGCAGCAGCATTAGACACAGTAAAAATACAAAGAATTAAAGAATAAAATGCAACATAAAAAATGTATAAAAAATATAAAGTATAAATAAAAATAAAAATAAATTGTAGTGCAAGATAGAAAATATTTAAAAATATATATATATAAGGTGCAGTGAACAATTATGTACAAACATATATGGTGCTTGGAGACTTTGTTGTTATGACCAGTTTGTGTCTCTGCGTGGCAATACATTTTATTCATATTTCTAAGGAAATGTAAATCCTTCAATCTTTCACTCATCCTCTCTCTCTCTCTCTCTCTCTCTCTCTCTCTCTCTCTCTCTCTCTCTCTCTCTCCCTCTCTCTCTCTCTCTCTCTCTCTCTCTCTCTCTCTCTCTCTCTCTCTCTCTCTCTCTGCTCTTGCGTTGCCCGGTCTCTCCTTCACACCCTCTCTGTTTCCCACCGTATCTATTATTCAGTGTGTTTGAAGTGGGTCTTAAATACTTGGATGTAGGTGCTGGGCTGAACAGAAGGAAGTTCTTCTGTTCTGTCCTGAGTCGGCTGTCAAAATCCTTTCAGAACCTGATATCACTATTGATGTTATATCATGTAGTCTGTCTGGAGATAGAGATGGGCTTTTGATTATTTTCTTTCTCAACTCGTCTGAAGGGTTTTTGTTGTTTGACATTTCGTTTATTTATTTCCTCTAATACCCAGAGGTAGGAATGGCTCATTGAGATAGACAGACAGACAGACAGATGGGCGAGTAGGCGGGTGGCCGGTTGACTGACAAACAGACAGACAGACAGGCAGTTAGCATTAGCTAACTGCTGGAAATGAGTCTGTCAGCCCTCATTCATTATGCAGGCTGCAGCATAAAGTGTAACCCGGGCTACAGATCTCCCTCTAGCTCTCTTTATCTTTCTCTCTTTCTCTCCATCTCTCTCCCTCTCTCTCATGGTTCTCTCTATCTCTCACTCCTTTGAATTAAAACCATAGGTGTGAATATCCATCATTGTTTTGATTGTGATTTTGTGTTTCTAAAAATGGCTTTATAATCATTTTCATATTTACTGTGACTTTTATATTTTGACTTTGCATCACTGTAAAGCAGTGGCGTAGCCAGAAATGTTCAAACGGGTGGGCAAAGCCAGGTTGATTGAACATAAGACGGGGGTGGAATTGGGATTTTGAATCGTAGATTTGAGGACGAAACAATCAAAGGCATTTGATCACAGCTGACAAATTACGCTGAAACATTGTAAACTTGCGCAAAACCGCATGAACCCATGCGTCGGCGTGTCACATATACTGACCGAAGGGAAGCCCTCTGATTGGACGGACAAGACTGACAAGTAGGCGGGCCTATGCCCATCCAGGCCCACCCGGGGCTACGCCTATTCTGTAAAGCCTCTTGGAGTATCTTCAAAAAAGCCCCCAAAAAGAAGCACTGTTCAAATAATGGCAAATGGAGGCAGCTGCATCACCGCATGCTGTAAGCTAACACACTAAATCTTTTTGTCCAAATTCCCTTTTTTTTTAAACGAATGTGACACCAAAGCACATCGCTTTCTGGGCACTTCAGACGCACAGTGTCCCAGCGTCTCGCCCCCCCCCAGGGGGCGCTCTGTGGCGCGTCTCGGTCGACACTGGACCCGTTTGAGGCCTTTCCCCGCTCACGCCTGCGAGAAAGTGTTTTCTTTTCATTACCTCGTCGTTTGAGTTCTTCATGTGACCTCTTCCCATCCTCCTTGCAACCCGAAAAAAACACTCAACGCTCACATTCCCAGACATCTGGAATGCACTGTTTGTTGTCCTTCATCATGCCCTTCCATCTCTCCCTTCTGTCTCTCTATTTGTCTAGTTCTCTGTCTGTCTGTCTCTTTCTCCCTCTCTCTCTCTCTCTCTCTCTCTCTGACCCACCCTTGTCCATCTTTGTCTGTTCTCTCAGTCTCTGCCTGTGTCTGTTCATCTCGCTCAACACCTCAGGGTTGCTTTAGGTTGTTAACCAGGAAGCTGTGTTGCATGTAAGCCAGCCCTTCTTTTTTTTAATTGTGACTCATAGAGTATCCTTGAATAACCTGCACAAACGTCAGTGATGTGCACTCCGTAGTAGACCTGCCACCAAAGCTGCACTGAAACGTGACCGTGTCAGCACAGACCCCCCAGAAAAACAGTCTGGGGATGGTCACGTCTAAAATACACAGAGGGCAAGAAACGACGGCCACATGTGCCTGTGTGCCTTTCTCCGTTAAAGCAACAGGACTAGCTGAGGTGAAAAGGTTGATTTCACCTGCAGCCTTAACCTTTGACCGAAAGAGGTTACTCTAAACACAGCAGCCTTTACTTTTCTCCTAACTCGCCTCCTAACTCCTAACCCCCCCCCCCCCCCCCGCCCCCCCACGCTCCTCAAAGCCGTGCCAGTGCTGCCGGTCGCAGGGGTCTTGATGCCCCCCGTCCCGGCCATGCCCATCCCCTCCCACCACCACCACCACGAGCAACACCAGCAGCAGCAGCAGCAGCAGCAGCAGCAGGAGCAGCAGGAGCAGCAGGAGCAGCAGGAGTCGCAGCGGCCCCCCCTCCCCGCCCCAGTACCACCAGTACAACCAGCCGTCGCAGCCCTACCACTACCAGAGGGCCGCCGACTCCGCCTCCTCCACCGTCTCCCCGCCCACCTCCCCGCCGTCCGGCCGCTACACCCCCCCGACGTCGGTGCGCTCCCGGTCCATCTCCTATGGCGGCGGCGGTGGTGGCGGCGGCGGTGGCGGCGGTTGGGTGGGCGGCTCCGGTTCGATTCCCGTGCAGGGCGTCGTCCCCGGAATGTCCCCCCCTGCCGGGCGTAGACACGGGCATGTCAGGTGAACAGACCGGGGGGGGGGGA
>JAXIVH010000036.1:513440-515940 GCA_036785325.1 Urophycis tenuis | reverse complement strand
CTTGTGATTGCTTTGACATTTGACCCCCACCCTTAACGACAATTTCCTGGTTTTCTCGCGGCGCGGCTACACTACTTCCTGTGCAGCTACTCGGACATCCTGTTTGTGTCGATCCCCTCTAAGAACATGCTGGAGTTCAACCTGACCAACGAGAAGCTGATCCTGTTCTCCGCCAAGGCCCCGCAGATCAAACACATGACCGACTACTTCCTCACCGAGCTCAAGAAGGTGTGAGAGAGAGAGAGCAAGATAGAGAGAGAGAGAGAGAGAGAGAGAGAGAGAGAGAGAGAGAGAATCTTACTTGGAGAAAAAACTAATGCTCAATATGTCACTGCAAGCCGCAATTATTAGCAACCAATTGTCTCATCCACATCCTGTTTAATGATTGATTCATCAATTAACCTCTGTTCTTACTATTATTTACCGACGCATGTTATATACTGTACATGTCCTAAATTGAATTGAATTGAATTGGATTGAATTGAATTGAATTGAATTGAATTGAGAGAGAGAAAGAAAGAAAGATTCAAGACAGAGAGAGGGGGAGTATGTATAGTATGTGGCCACTTTGAGTAGACTCAAAGTATGCGTGTGTTTTTGTATTTATGGTACCGTTTCAAATATGTAATTGCTCCAGGTGATGCCTGAGGGTGTGTGTGTTATCTTGTTTATGTGTGTGTGTGCGTGTGTTTTATTTATGTTTTGTTGAATGCTTCTCTCCCAGGACTCGGAGTATGTGGTGGGTGTGAGGAACTTTGTCACCGAAGACAGATCTCTGCTCAGCTTCCATAAGGGTGACATCATCAGGCTGCAGCACATGGACGGCCTGGCTCCCGGTGCGACATGCACGCGCGCACACACACACACACACACACACACGGATGCAGATGTGTACACACACACGTATATATCGACTGGGTACACAAATGTACACAAGTACAGTGCGGGTCATTGTTTCATACATTATCTTTCAGCACTGTGTTACGATATGTACATGATAAATAAAGTTGAATTTGAAGTGTGTCACATGATACGTATGTCACAGGTACGATGTTCTACTTGTGATTCAGGAAAGTGTTACGGCTGCATAGTGAGGAAGAAGGTGCTGCTGCTGGAGGAGCTGAAGAGAGACACGGCAGAGTTTGGTGGGTTTTGGGTGGGCTTTGGGACTGTCCTGTATAACACGGGTGTGTGTATTCTCTTTACATTTGACTTTGCCTGTGTGTCTATGTGTGCGTGTGTGTGTGTGTGTGTCTGTGTGTGTGGGTATGATTACTTTCCATTTGACTTTGTATGTGTGTGTTTGAGTTTACTTGACATTTGTCTTTGTTTGAATGTGTGTGCGTCTGCATGTGCGTGTGTGCGTGTGTGTGTGTGTGTGTGTGTGTGTGTGTGTGTGTGTGTGCGTGTGTGCGTGCGCAGGCTGGCGTTTCGGGGCGGTCTACGGGAGGTCAGGGGTGTTCCCCAAGGAGTACGTGCGCCCGGTGGCCGCCCCCGACTTCCTGGTCCTCCCCCCTGACAGGGCGGAGCCTCGTGACCGCCAGGGCCGCGTGGCCGCATCGGCCGCCGTCGCCGTGGCGATGGGCTCCGCCGTTGCCGCCCAGGAGCTGGACCGCTCCACGGAGGTACGGGCGGAGGTGGAGCCAGGCGGCTGGGTTCCAGTCAATGCACTTTTATTTTGATGTATACTGATGTGTGTGTGTGTGTGTGTATGTGTGTGTGTGTGTGTGTGTGTGTGTGTGTGTGAGTGTGTGGGCCTGCCTGCATACATGTGCATGTGTGCGTGTGTGTATGTGTGTGTGTGTGTGTGTGTGTATGTGTGTGTATATGTGTGTGTGTGTGTCTGTGTGTATGTGTGTGTGTGTGTGTGTCGGTGTGTGTGTCTGTGTGTGTGTCAGGTGGTCAGTGAGTCGTACGGTGATGCTGTGAACGAGGACCTGGACGCGATGGCCGTGCAGAGCGGCCAGTACCACCTGAGTGAGTTTGCCAGGAAGTACTTCAGAGAAGCCCAGAAGAACAGGAGGTTAGATACACACACACTCTCACATAACACACACACACACACACACACACACACACACACAGGACAACACTCCTATGAATAAACATGTGTCCAGCATGAAATTGTAGTAAGTGGTGTTGTTCTCTCTCTCTCTCTCTCTCTCTCTCTCTCTCTCTCTCTCTCTCTCTCTCTCTCTCTCTCTCTCTCTCTTACTCTCATTCTCGCACTCTCACATTCTCATTCTCTCTCTCACTCTCTATCTTCTCTATCTCTCTCCTTCTCTCAGGGAACAGAAAAACAAGAAGGGGAAGGCAGAGGGCAGAGACCCAGTGGACATGGTGAAATTCTCCAAGGTAAAATGCACACAAACGTACACAAACACACACACACACACACACGCACACGCAACATGCTTGGATGTGCACAGAATAAAATGCCATAAGTGTCCATTAACAGAAAGAGGTGATGAGTTCCAATAATAATGCGCTGGAAAAAAAT
>JAXIVH010000036.1:403440-505940 GCA_036785325.1 Urophycis tenuis | reverse complement strand
AGGCTTTCCGAATTTGTTCGTTGTCTTGGCGGCCGACGAACCTCAAACTCTGAAGCAATGTCTTTTTTTTAACTGTTTCTAAGAAGGCAGGCGGGCGGGGTTTATTCGATCTACTGATAAACGCCGACCGACTCGCCTCTGCGAACCACCATGACGGTGGCCTCCGTGCGGTGAATCGAGCACCGCATTCCACAGCGCCGGGATGTGTGGGCGGGTCTGAATAATTAGTCACAGATTGCTCCGCGCTGATTGGCCAGCAGGTTCGGGGGTTCGTGTGAACTCGGGGTAGTGGTCAAACCCACGACCCAAACAGAGAAGAGAGAGAGACAGTGGTGGGTGGTGGTGGGGGGGGTAAAGGAGCGCCGCAGCCCCGCAGGATAGCAAGCTTATTAAAAACGCAACGCAGTCGGGGCGAGCTCTGGCTACACATGGGCTGCTTGGATAGCATTGTCTGAGTAGTGGCGACGCTTCAACTGCTAAACGGGATTCGCAACTACGCTCCAGCGGCGTTTGTCTCCTATCTCCCCCCCCCCTCCCGACTTCTCCAGGCTACAAGATGATGAAGTTCAGATTTCGCCGGCAGGGAAACGACCCGCAGAGAGAGAAGATCAAGCAGGAGTTATTCGCCTTCAACAAGGTAAAGTAAGGGAACGTTACAAACCGCTACAGCACTACCAACGCGGTCGGGGCTGGAGACCATCCTATACACCCCCTTACCCCCTCATCACCCCCCCTCACCCCGAAAAACAACTGAAGCCAGCCTAGCAAATGTTTTAATGAGCA
Organism: Urophycis tenuis; assembly: GCA_036785325.1. NCBI lineage: Eukaryota > Metazoa > Chordata > Actinopteri > Gadiformes > Phycidae > Urophycis > Urophycis tenuis. The sequence continues at coordinate 505,157 of JAXIVH010000036.1, read as the reverse complement.
TGTTTTTTTTTGTTGGTAGAACAGTGCAACTCTGCTGCAGCTCCTCTGCAACAATCACCATTCCCCTGGAGTTTCCATCAGCGAGGCAAACATTTTACGTGATGGATGTTTTGACGCATATCTTCTGTGGTGTCCCAAGTTCATTTATTCACTGTTTTCATGTGTTTGATTCTAACCGTGGCATTGGTTTCTACATTTTTTTCATGAGCATTTTCTATGACATTGCACCGATTCCGTTAGTAATGATGGTGGTACGCGGAATTAACACCAGGCGACGACATAATATCAGTAGAAATTATGTCGGGGGAAAAAAATTAACGTTGTGTGATGAACGATGGGTGGAAAACGGGACAAACTGAAGAGGATTCGTTTTAACAGAGCAGAACCCCTCCCAAAAACAAACACATCTTCTGGACAGCTGCGAGTATTTCAACATTGATTGCAGCGAAACGCTTGTTGACACTTGTTGATTTCCCTGATTACACAGATCAGTTGTTGTCCATTGTCTCACTGTTGCGTGTACCAGAAAGCGATGCCGAGGCTGTTGTGTGTGTTGGAACCTTGTTGATGTCTGCACGTAGGATGCCTTATTTTAAAAAACCATCTCACCATTTCTTCACTATTTCCGTTATGTAGGCCGGGGGACATGCACCTTTCATGCTTTGTCAGTGACGTATTGCTACTCTGATGGGTTTAGCCATGTGTCTTAAAGCGGTGTGCACTTAGAACTAACTCCTGGAAGTGTAAACATTTGTATTGATAACTCGGATTTGTTGCAGTGCTTTTAGGGGCAGAGGGGGGGGGGGGGGCGTTGGCAAGCTCGCATGGCCTTGAATCGATGGCGTTGAACTCTTGAGCAATGCAGAGGCTGTCAACACAGCACGTACATGCCTACTGTTATTAAACCGACACATCTAGGCCAAAGCCAGAATTTAAACTGGGTGTGCCCTAGAAATTGTGATGCACCCGTCAAATGCAGGGGCCAAAGACTGACATCATTTTTGTTATCTAAGGGACACGCATACACACACACACACACACACACACACACACACACACACACACACACACACACACAGTGGACATTACACAATCGTCAGCCGGTCCAATCCAAGGCCACCGAAACCGTCCGCTAAAAGTGTCTCATGGGTCAGTTTCTCTTGCGGGCAGCTGTGTGTGTGTTGACCCTGACCTGTGTGTGTGTGTGTGTGTGTCGTTCTCTCTCGCTGCTTGTGCAACCCCAGTAGGTAACCTTTTTTACCCCTGTGTCACGCCACACATCTTCGGCGTCTTGTTTCCCCATCCGGTCCCACAGTTCAGGCCTACTTCTCCAGCGGCTGTTCGCTTGAACCAGTGGCGTTTTCCACGAGTCAATGGGAAGAATGGTCAGAAATGGGTGACGTGACCTGGTCTAGTCTAGCAGTCTGTTTGACCTTGAAGCAAAACTCAACTCTGAAGATTTCAGAGCGTTTTTTTTTTTTTTTTGAAAATGCCGAAAGTTATTCTCATTCAGATGACAATGGGAAGAGTTGACGTGAGTGTTTTGAACCAGGCCGAGGTGCCATTTGGTGACACAATAACCGAACGGCGCTTGACTGGGTTTAGTAGCTGGAGCAGCAGATGCTGCCGGAGTTATGGATGCTATGGCAAGCGGTGGTGCACTGTACGGTGCGGTGCGTGCAGAATTGAGCATGGCCAACACATGACAATGTGTTGACATCATCCCCCTGCTTTTGGTTTTTTAAATGAGGACTTTCCACGTTATTAAATTCAAGGGTGGTTAAACGTGCTAAAGCTAAAGAAAGTCAAACACCCAGCTTTCAGGGGCCTCTCTGGCGTGTGCGCAGTTGTGCACGCACATAAAGAATACAAGATGTAAAAATAACCCCATGGATTTTTATATATTGAGTTTTTTCCCCCAAGCCTTCATTGTCCGCATTGTCTTTGTGTGATATTACCAATGTCTTTCAAATGTAAAATGTTACAACTCAAATGACATCAGATGACATTTAAGGATTTAAACGGGGCCTTGTAAAGTTCATTGTGTGCCGTTTTCCGTCCCGTCTATGGCATTGAATGGTCTCTCTGTCTTTCTTTCTTTCTTTCTGTCTCTCCCTCTCTCTGTATCCCTGTCTCTCTCTCTCTCTCTCTCTCAGACTGTGGAGCATGGCTTTCCCCACCAGCCCAGCTCCCTGGCGTTTGACCCCAGGCTGCAGATCATGGCCATTGGCACCAAGTCTGGAGCCGTCAAAATGTATCCTTTTTCTAGATGCCTTTTCATCGCTGATATGCATCGGGGTTCTGTGAATCATGCGACTCTGTAAAAAAAGTCTGTTACGATGTTTAAAAAAAGGTTTGTTTAATGTATGTGTGTAACGTTGGGGTTGTACAGGGACATCTGTGTACTCCATTGCTGTTGTTTTTTATATAGTGGCTGAACAGAACGGAACATGGATGCCAGTCAACCGCAGGCAATTACACTTACAGCGCCCTCTGTAGGACGTTACCCGTTGACCACCAAGATTAGGTTGGCATTTTTGGCAGCCATTTTATTTATTTCACATTTTACTTACTAGAATAGAATAGAAATACTTTATTGATTCCAAGCTGGGAAATTACAACTATTGTGTAGCAAAATATCGTGATTTAGTAGCTATCTAGTCATTAAGGAGCAGGTATGGGGGTTCATCTTGCTCAAGGATGCTTACAGGTAGGTTGTGGAGATAAGGGATTGAACCCAGTCCCTTTTCTGAGCTGGGGGTCCGACACCACCCAACCCTATTGTTGCTGTGGACGTGTTTCACCGTTCCCCTCTCGTCTCCTGACGGCGTGACGGTGAACTTGCCGTCTGGTGGCTCTGACACTGTGGTTACGAACAGACCCATCATCTCATGTTGGTACATCTTATTGTTGGCCCCGTCTCCTCTGTAATGTAGCAGCACAGCCACCAACCCGAATGCAGGCTCGCTGTTTGGTCGATGCCCAAGTGGCTGTTGAGAGTAGACTAAGTTGAGGGGGATGTGGCTGATGGCCATGGTCTTATTCCTCCAATCTGTCTGCTGAGACAACCCCCCCCCCCCCCCCCACCCCGCTCCATCTCTTGTCTCTTGTCTCCAGTGCACCCCAGATCTGCACCCGACTGGTAGCGCTGTCTATCTGATCTCTCCCTGTCTGTCCCTCATCGTCTGTCCCTCTCTGTTGGTTATCGATCCCCTCATTCTCTTTCGATCCCTCTTTTGATGTATTGTTCTGTCTGTCTTTCGAGCCCTGTCTCTCTCTCTGTCTGTCTGTCTGTCGGTTCGTAGGCCACATCTTTTGCTTCCACCGTAAATAGTTCTTGCGGTGATTTCTCGGCTTTTGTTTCTGTCGGGTCTGTTGGTTTCTGGGCATGTCTAACCGCCATGTTCCGGTTATCGGAACAATATGCTCAACGCATGGTGTCAAGAGATTGAAGATAGCAGGGGTTTTTTTGTGGGGGGGGGGGGGGTTTGTGAGAGGGTAATGGAGCCAAGCTGGGAGGGGGGGGATTTCGCCTCTTCGTCTCCCACCACTCCCGACACATAGCTGCTGCTGCTTCTGCTCCTTCGGCTTCAAGCTGGAAACATTCCTCTGAGATGATGTGCTTTGAGAGGCGTCTTTTGATGCGCTCCCGTAGTCGAACGCAGATGCGCCGACCGTAATCTGACAGACACAGATCCTGAGATCAAACAGGCCCGGCCCAGCCAATAACAGAGCAGATTACAAGTGACGGCAGATTGTTGGGCTATTCACTCAAAAATATGCAGCAGGACCACCGTTCCCCCTTTTTTGTTGTAATTTTTTTGTGTGTTTTTTCTTAAGCACGAGCAAATCTGGTTCGCCGGCAGTTAATGTGATGCAGATAATTCCGTTGAGTAATGTTGCGTGAAATTGCGCTAAAGATATGTTTGTAGGCCGTCGCCGCCCAGAAGCCGTCCTCTGACTGATCCCGCTGCCAAACAAGTATTACATCGGCAATAAACCGGTCGCTCCGTCGGCGGCTTGCCGTCACGCTCGTAAAAGAGGGATTCGGTAGCCGTGGTGACGTAGCGGATGCTGCAGGCCTCCGAAGCCGTCGATGAAAACCGTCAACCGTACGAAAATGTGAACGCTGACTAACTGTTGGGGTCTGCTGGACGACTCTCGCTCGGGGGTTATTTTTAGCATTTTAGCTGTACTGCGACAAGGTGTGTGTGTGTGTGTGTGTGTGTGTGTGTGTGTGTGTGTGTGTGTGTGTGTGTGTGTGTGTGTGTGTGTGTGTGTGTGTGTGTGTGTGTGTGTGTGTGTGTGTGTGTGTGTGTGTGTGTGTGTGTGTGTGTGTGTGTGTGTGACTCCTCTCTGTCAGTCAGGGGCTGATGGTGGAGTTCTGCTTGATGTCACCCTGACAGATGCGTTGATGTTTGACTTTCATCGCGTTTTATTGATCCAAAAACTCTGCTGGGCCATGTTCACACCCTCCTGGGAAATGACTTCTTTGCCTTTCTGTGTGTGTGTGTGTTAGAATCAGTCCTTTGAGCCCTTCTCTGTGTAATGGGAGGCTGGTGGTACCAGGCTCTGGCTAGATACACGCACAGACACACACACACACACAGAGGGAGAGAATGAGGCGCAGTTCTGCAGCTAACCCAACACGAGTCTCTCGCCGAGGCTGTCCAGCCGCTAAACTACAATGATTAACCAGAACCTGGCGTGAAATACGGATGGCTGGTAGCTTTTGGACCCACACAAGCGTACCGCCGTTTTAACAACGGTCACGCTTCTCGGCGAGGATGTGTCTTGAATGTGAAGTTTTACCCCCACAGTGTTTTCCAATAGAACCTTCCGGAAGCAGACACTCTTCCACGCCTGTGTCGGTTTCCCCACACAGGAACGCCATATGTGCACTTTTTCTCACCATTGTGTGTGTGTGGGTGATGCTGAGAGTATTCCTGTGTATCGGGCAGCAAAACACCAATGTGGTCTCCTGACAGCTCTCTAAACTCATCATGTACCCTAACCACACTCACTCACTCCCTCACTCCCTCACTCAGTCATTTTCCTGCTTGCCTTTCTGTTTGTGAAGCCCAGAGTCATATTACACCCAGAGATTCCCCGCTCTGACCAAACGGTGAGGATCAGCAAGGGGAATGAGAGAGAGAGAGAGAGAGCGAGCGAGAGAGAGAGAGAGAGTGTGTGTGTGTGCGTGCGTGTGTGCATTTGTGTGCGTGCGCGCATGTCGAGGGGGAGACTGGCTGGCCTGGATCCGGGGGAGTTAGGCTCCTGTTGTGGAATTCGTGTTGCGCTGCCCTGGGTTAACCCTGTGTGTGTGTGTGTGTGTGTGTGTGTGTGTGTGTGTGTATGTATGTGTGTGTGTGTGCATGTGTGCATGTGTGCATGTGCATGTGTGCATGCGCGTGTGTGTGTGCGCGCAAGCATACTCGGTGAGTAAGGGCTTTGTTGCGACGTCTCGTCTTTAATGAAGGGCTGCTTTAGAGACGGTTTCCACGACAACCGGCGCTCTGGATGAGGAGGCTGTGTGTGTGCGCAGACCGAACCGGGGGGGTTTAAAAATAAAGCGAGAGAAAGGGAGGCAAAAATGTATGCTGCTGCTGCCCCTCGATTCTCCCCCCCCCCCCCCCCCCCCCCCCCCCCCCCCCCCGCTGTGCAGCGCCATCGCCACCTTCTTGGTGAACTACAGTGGAACAATGTAGCAGGAATGGGGAGAACGTCTGCTGTGCGTGACCCTCAAGGTGGCGGCGGCGGCGGTGTGCGTCTCCTGCTGCGGTTCACGCGCCGCTGTTCTCGCCGCGACTCCCAGTCCCCCCCCCCCCCCAACTGTCACTCAACTGCTTTTAGCCGGCCAACTGATTTTTTTTGTTGTTGTTTTTTTTTAAAAATGCTGTCATTCAGGTAGCTGTGTGTGTGTGTGTGTGTGTGTGTGTGTGTGTGTGTGTGTGTGTGTGTGTGTGTGTGTGTGTGTGTGTGTGTGTGTGTGTGTGTGTGTGTGTGTGTGTGTGTGTGTGTGTGTGTGTGTGTGTGTGTGTGTGTGTGTGTGTCAGAGACACTGAGACTGTAACATTGCTGCAGACCACAGAGGAGCTAATATTTACACGAAAACGGGGACAAACATCCCAGCGTGTGTGTCACTGTACTGTTCTGGCCAGCCCTGTCTCACTGCCCCAGCGTGTGTGTGTCTGCCTGCGTCTATCAGACATCCTGGCCTTAGTTTCCTGCAAGCGTCTTATCTCTCTTTGTCAAGTCTGTGTTGTCTGCAGATCTCGCCGCTCTCCACAATGCCATTGATCTGTCCTTTAAAAAAAAAAAAACAGTATCTATATAAATGGTAATTAGGACATTTGTATCTGCTCAGCTGCTACTCAGCTGTGTTTTGTTTTTTGCGCAAAACAATAAATCCAGTCTTTAATATCCTCCTAATAGCCCACCTCCTCATAGCGACTCAGAGTCCTGCCTCACGTCTGGTTAATAAACCCTCCGCCCGGCCTGCGGCTCTCAAGTTACGTGCAGCCAACGCCTGCTCCTCCACGAGTGAGAGCGGTCCGCTTATTAAACCACATGGACATAATGAAACCGTTTGGAGCGAGGACACATCCTGTCACCGGGGACCATCTGCAGCTGGGCCCGAGCAGCATACTTTAACGATAACGGAGGAGGAGGGTGGGGGGTGGGGGGGGGGGGGCGCAGTCCTAGAACCTGACACGATTCTGACCGTTCGGGTCACGGTGGAACAAAGCATTGCACGAAACAGATTAGGGTCTACACGAATATGGGCGATTTCCTCCCCCAACCCCCCCCCCAGGTGAAACCCATCGGCGTGTTCCCCCCCCTCCCTTGACCAAAGTGCTCACATCCTTGGGTCTTGGCGGAAGACCTTCCCGTGGCGTCTCTCTCTCTCTCTCTCTTTCTCTTTCTCTTTCTCTTCTCTCTCTCTCTCTCTCTCCAGAACCTTCTCCAGAGCGTCTCCCTGGGTTCCTCCAGAGGCCACTGGGCCACGCTGAGGAGTCGGCCCCCCTTTTCTCCTGTTGTCGATTAGCCCCGCGCCGCGGAGCCCTCGCAGGGTTTTTCCATTGTTACAACATTCCCCTCTTGTGTTCCCTGTCCCTGGCACGCGGCGTGGAAAAGATGGATGCCTTTTCTTGTGTTGTGCTCGGTCATGCTGCTGCTGCTGCTGCTGCTGCTGTACGGGACACAGCGAGTGGGCTCCTTTCTGTTGCTACTGCGGGTTGTTTGGAAATGGAATCTTGTGTTTTTTTTTGTTTTTTTCTTTTTATTGTCTCCTCAAAGGTATATTTACCCAAAGTGGATGGTCTAATGGAGTTAATAGGACAGTAATTGGGGTTGGAATGCCAAGTGAGGCATTTGGTGTTGCGTTCGAACCGCGCGCGCGCGCGTGTGTGTGCGTGTGCGTGTGCGTGTGTGTGTGCTCTGATGGAAGCCAGCTGGACAAGCGGACGCTGATTCATCTTTCTGTCGTCTCTCCTCTCCCTGATCACGTCTCTGCCGGCTGCTCTCTCTATCGCTCTTGCTCTCTCTCCCTGTCCCTTTCCCTCCTTTCATCCCCCGTCCTTGTTTCTTGTAGGCTGCGTTTTTTTCTTGATTTTCATTTGGCGACTGTCTCTCTCGCTTTCTCGGCTCTCGCCCCCAAATGCCTCTCTCCCTCGCTCACCCAACTGTTTCTCAGTCCCTCTCTCACCCACAGCGCGCGTGTGTGTGTGTGTGTGAGAAAGTAGGAGGGGGGATGCAAGCTGCAGAGCATTGTTTCTCCAGTGGCAGGGAGGAGTTGTCCAGCTTACCCTGTCACAGGCCTCCCATTACACAAGACACGTGAGGTGTGTGGTGTAGGCTCTCAGATAATGATTCAGAAGTGGTGCCGCAGTGTGGAGTTTCTTATGACGCGATGAAAGACTCACAAGACATCACTTTTGTTTGAGCAGCGCTGTGTCTACGGATCAAACCCATCCACCCACAGCTCAATAAACCCATGAATTTATTCTTCTCTAGATGAGTTTGGTCTGCGCAGAAAAAGTGGCGACGCCGGTGAAAACGTTCTACAGTGCAGATTTCAAGGTGTGTGTGTGTGTGTGTGTGTGTGTGTGTGTGTGTGTGTGTGTGTGTGTGTGTGTGTGTGTGTGTGTGTGTGTGTGTGTGTGTGTGTGTGTGTGTGTGTGTGTGTGTGTGTGTGTGTGTGTGTGTGTGTGTGTGTGTGTGGAACAATGCTGTCTGTTGATGCGTGCATGCGCTCTGAACAATGCTGTCTGTTGATGCGTATTCAGACCGTGAAATCGCTTTATCCTTCCCAACACAGCTCTCTGCGTTCGCTGGCCAATCACACACTGCACCCCTGTGTGTGTGTGTTAATGAGTGTTTCACTCATTAGCGGCCATTATAGGGACGCTGTGTGTGTGCGTGTCATAAAGTGGTGATTCAGTCATTAGCACGTTGTTTGTCTTCATGGTCGGTAGATCACAAAGATTGGATTGACTATCACCTGTGTGTGTGCTTGTGCGTGCGCGAGAGAGATGCTCTGATTATCAGTATAATCGGCGTCTCCTGTCCTGCCAACACGGTGTCCCTTCTGCAGACTCTTCTTCCCTATCTGGCCGTGGCGTCGGCCTCTCCGATGGCATTTCCTGTGCGCCGCGTCGTTGTGGAGCAAACGTTGATCTCTGGGGTTTGTTCTCGGGGCCACATTCGGAGGTAGCTGCACCGTGAACCGGCCCGCTCCGGCCCGGCCCGGGGGGGTCGCGTCGGAGGTCACAACTCTGGCGGCACTGGTCCTCACTTTGTCTCTCTCTCTCTCTCTCTCTGACTGGCAAGACCCATCAATTCCTGGCCTCCATTGAGTCATCCATCGGATGCTTTCACACAAAGCTGTTTCTTCCGGAACTGTGTCGTTAATGAGGCGGTAGGGCTCCGGGGCCTTGCTCTGGGATGCCTGAGGGGTGGGGGGGGATGGGTCGTCTGCGGACATTTTGTGAGCGAGCCCCGGGTGTCTCAGACACATCACGCGCTACCTGGCCACACTGCCTCTCCTGCCGGGGCCCCCCCCACTTCGTCTGCTGCTATGGGCTACTCTGGGCTCTCTCCCATGCAGCGTGTCGCCTGTGAGGTCACTGGTTGTGAGGTCACTGGTTGTGAGGTCCCTGGTTGTCTGGTCCCTGGTTGTGAGGTCGCTGGTTGTCAGGTCCCTGGTTGTGAGGTCCCTGGTTGTCCCTGGTTGTGAGGCACGCTGGTTGTTTGATCCCTGGTTGTGAGGTCGCTGGTTGTGAGGTCCCTGGTTGTTTGGTCCCTGGTTGTTTGGTCCCTGGTTGTTTGGTCCCTGGTTGTGAGGGCCCTGGTTGTGAGGGCCCTGGCTGTGAGGGCCCTGGTTGTGAGGTCCCTGGTTGTTTGGTCCCTGGCTGTGAGGCACGTTGGGACGTCGGCCCATCTGCTCGCCCGCCGGTCAGCCCGTGATAAACAAGAGGTAGAAGATGATGATAATTGGTCTCTAAGGTGATTCAATAAAACGATGGGAAATCCAAAGTCGTAGCAGAGAGGAAGGTGGCTGTTGTTGCAGCAGAAGTCCTCATGTGAACGGGCAGGACTTTAGTTAAAAGGAGTCCATCAGCATGGGCTTCAGTCGACTTGCCTGACGCTCAGCAGCGTGACAGGTATTTTATGATCTGGTTACAGGTCCCAGCGTTCATCATCATGAGCAATGTACATTCCTATGGGTTTGTTGGAGCGATGTCCTAGGCTACCTATGTAAAAGTAAATAGTTTAAAAGTTTACTTTTATAACATGGACATCCTGCTACATCCTACCACAATCCTACAGATATCTCTGCTAATAGATTCCCCAATTACTGGTGGCTTAAATTTGAGATTTAGCTGGACGGATGGATGGATGGATGAGGTCAGACGCAGCCATCTGTTCTCACCACTCGCGTGTGATTAGCTCTTGTTGCTTGTTAGCTTGTTGTTAGCTTTCTTTCATTAGCGTGAAGCCCTTCGTGCTAAAATGAAAGGCTTTGTCTTCTCCGTTTCACCAGAAATGTCCCTTTTTCATATTTGTTCGTCAAGACATCGGCTAGCAATAACAAAAATAGCGAAAACATTCTTATTGATGCCTTTGGCTGTCTGGCACCGGGGGAACCTCTCTGTATTGTTCTTTTATTGATTTTTATTTGTGGTATTTGGCTTCATTGTCTCAGTTGGGCCGCCTCCCACTGTAACGCGCCGTGGAAAGAGTTGACTGAACTCTGTTTTGGATCACGCTGCAATTACCTTGGCTAGACTCGCAGGTTTCAGCACACATTGAAATGCTGAGCCGGTCGAGTTGGACCGGGGGGGGTAGGGGAGGGGCTACGGTCTCCAGAACCTTTCTGAGGTCGAACCCCCGACGGCTGCCGACCTACCCACTCCCACCTACCCCCCCCCCCCCGTGTCTAAATACACAAAGCCTCATTGGATGAGAGGAAATGGAATGGACGAACGGGCAGTGGGAGAACCAGAGGGAAGGGAGATGGTGTTTGTTGACATGCTCTCTAGTCACGTTGCTGGAGTTGTGGGTTTATACACACACGCGCACTTACACACGGAAGAGGTACGCGGCCACTCGAAAAATATACATCAAACACGCGTCTGCGCCTCAGCCTAAACACTTGGCCCACCAAAACATTCCTACGGAGGTCATCAGCAGCGATCCCATGGGTGTCCTTCATCCGCGTGGAGAAGCTCTTCTCTTGAACACGGTCTCCTGCCTCTTTTGAAGTGCCAGTGAACCCCAACACGGGGGGGGGGGGGGGGGGGGGAAGGGGTTTGTTTTGTTTCCGCCGCCTCGGTACGTCCCCGGTCATCCACGTATCTGGGTCGCTGGGCCCCCCCCCCCGCGTCTTGTGGCGCTGGTGCTGTTTGATGAGCCGTGACTAAACGGACCTCTGAAAGACACACACACACACACACACGCTAACACAGAGACCCTTAAAGAGTAGACCCCTGGCGAGAGAGGAGGTGAACGATTGGAATGCCAGCAGAGGGCTTCACAAGGCCCCGGAGAGGGAGAATGGGGCCTATCGCAAAGGACGGGGGGGAGGGGGGGTAAAATCCTCCGTACAGAACTGTTTGTGCAAGAAAACACAAAGAGACACACAAACACACACACAGGCCGCGTGACTATCTTCTTAATTGTCCCCAGTTTATGCATTTTTAATAATCCCCACGCCTTCAGTGTGTGTGCGTGTGGGTGCGTAAACCTCAGAATTTTACAGTTTAGCCTAATTTAGCCCTGTGTGTGTGTGCGTGTGTATCTACTTTAACAGCTCTGCTTAATTTACTGAGCTAACACAGGGAGGGTTCCCGTTGTGATTGCTATGCAACCCAACGCACGCACACATAAACACACACACACACACACACACTGCGCCGTCCCCGCGTCATCTGGTGTTTGTAATCGCAGCTAACGTGCCGTTAGCTTGCTAACTTCTCTTTTATGGCGCCGTTAGCGACATGTCTCCCGACGACTTGACTGCGCTGCGATAATGACCCGGCCGCGCCTCATTCCCCGGTCACTCTTGCACTCTCTCTCTCTGTCTCTCTCTCTCTCTCACTCTCTCTCTCTCTGTGTGTATGTGTGTCTCTCTCTCTGTCTCTCTGTCTCTGTCTCCCTGTGTCTCTCTGTCTCTCTGTCTCTCTGTCTCTCTCTCTCTGTCTCTCTCTCTGTGTCTCTCTGTCTCTCTGTCTCTCTCTCTGTCTCTCTCTCTCTCTCTCTGTCTCTCTCTGTCTCTCTCTCTGTCTCTCTCTCGCTCTCGCTCTCTCATATGGAGCCACTGTGATGGAACTTTTAAGGCTCGCGGAGCACTTGGTCGTGCCGCCAGCCGTGTCCCGGTGGCGAGCCGGTTCGAGTCCGTGGTCCGGGCCCTGCCCTCCCTCCGGCTGTGATGTCATCGCTCCTTGACTCCTCCCCCTCCTCTCAGATATGGCGCTCCGGGCGTGGAGTTCACCGGGCTGCACAAGGACACCGCCGCCGTCACGCAGATGCACTTCCTGCCCGCGCAGGTGAGCCGCCGGGGGGGGCGGGTCTTGTACCATCGGCTCTTTTCAGTGCGTAGGTGAGATTCAAGGGTTGGGTGAGAGGATGAGATGAACCCCCTGCCTCTCTGCTCCCCCGTTGGATTTCACGCATCAGTGATTGACAGGCAAGATGGATTCCCTGAACCCACTGCGGTGGAGATGCCGTGGTGGTCAGAAATGAGCTGGGCGTGGTCTTAAACCCAAATTGATCCATACGCTATGCAATTATGGCTCTTAAATCATACGTTGTCAAAGTAGCTTTATTGTCAATTCCTTCACATGGCAAGACATACAAAGGAATCGAGAGTATGTTTCTCACCCTCCCACTGTGAAACAGATAAAGTGCACAGGCACAACATGCAGGACAAGACATTCCTAAACAAAAAAACTAAAGTAAACATTTCTACAGATAAGAAATGTACATCGGCATAATAAGCATTAAGCAGGCAAAGTCATCCTATTGGCCAAAATCGACCCCCCCCCCCCCTCCTCCCCCCCTCCACCCTATAGGGCGCCTGCTGTCACTGCTGGACGACAACTCCATTCACCTGTGGGAGCTGGTGGGCGGGGCTCCCAGGGGAAGTGGGCGGAGCCAGGCGGGAGCCAACAGTGGGGCTCCAGGAAGTGTGTAGCTACTGCCTGCCAGGGAGGCCCGGCATCGAGAACTGCAGGTGCGTCTTGATCTCCTCTTGACGTTTCGGACCTTCTCGTTGGTTCGTGTCGTCTCTGTGGTGTTTTTGATGGAGACTCTTAGCCGCTCCCTCGTCAACTTATTTTAAGTTATTATAAACAACATTATACTATTCTAAACATCCATCCAGTCTTCCATCCCCACAGGCTGACCGTTGGCCCACCACTCTGGTGTGTTCAAGCTGCTGTCTCTCTCGCCTCTGCAGTACCTCACGGGTCACCGTCCTCCTCCTCCTGGGGTCATGTGACCTGCTCTGTGTCGGGACCGAGGGAGGGGGGCGTCCACTTCCTGGATTTGCCCCCGCCTGTCGCTGAGGGAGAGCCAATCGCTGCTCCAGGACCAGATCATACAGAGGTGAGTGAGCGAGAGTCGGCCGTAATGCTTCTTCAATACTTGCAGTGATGGAAGTACCCAACTAATGTGACCGTTGATACCATTGAACCTGGTGCTACATAAAGGGTGCGTGAATCCCCGTTTTAGCACGGAACCTCATCTTTGAATTTCTACGGTTGTGGAACAAAACAAGACCCGTCGGGTTCCGTAGGAGAGCGCGCACGGGGGTGTGGTCTAACATTGTCAGAACCCACGACACACTCGCGTGTGTGCGTGCGTGTGCGTGCGTCGTGTGTGTCATAAGTAGCCAGAGAGGTGCCGGTTTAACATTTTTTTGGTTTTTAACAAGCGCTGCTGCTTGTGACATGTCTCATGTCTCAGAGCTGCAGCTGGCATGTCATGACACTCAGAGGCCAAAGTGGTCATCTTCGGGACCCCTGGGGGTCAGCCGGGGTCGTGAGAGTTCAAGGGCCGAGACGACACTAAAAACAAACACGCAGTCTTGTAAAAGACAGAGTGCTCTGCCGTCCCCATGCCTCCATCGTGTTGTTTAGCATTGTCGTGGAACAGAAACGCAACCTGGGCCCGAAGCACTTCACAGCGCACGACGGTGGTGCACGGGACACTCTGATGTCCACGATCAGAGGCGTAGCCAGGGGCGGGCCTGGACGGGCCTAGGCCCGTCTACTTGTCACTCTTGCCCGTCCAATCAGAGGGCTTTCCTTTGTTTACGTTCACCAAACGTACGTTCAATCAAATCGGCTTTGCCCACCCGTTTGAACGTTTCTGGCTACACCACCACTGGTCCTGATGGCTTTTTATTGAAGCGGGTGTACATTCGTTATATAGTCTGGAGTAGAGCTAGATCAGTCTGCTTTGAAAGAAGAGCAGAACCGTGCCCACAAAGAAGCAGCACATCCAGCCGCACGCCTTCAAAGTACACTGGTGCGACGGCTGTGTGGATGCGTTCATAAACGCACCGCATGGTGCTGCCGCTCTTTCCAAAGACGTGGAGCCCTTGGTTCTGCTAACCGCACGCTTTCTCACTACTCTGTCTGTTTGTTTGTGTTTGGGGTTCAGGGTTTGAGTGTTTAGTTTTATTATTATTATTATTGCCCACAGAGGACCCAGACCAAGAGGACCCAGACCAAGAGAGAGAGAGGTGTGTGTGTGTGTGTGTGTGTGTGTGTGTGTGTGTGTGTGTGTGTGTGTGTGTGTGTGTGTGTGTGTGTGTGTGTGTGTGTGTGTGTGTGTGTGTGTGTGTGTGTGTGTGTGTGTGTGTGTGTGTGTGTGTGTGTGTGTAAGGGTGTTCTGGGTCTGGTCAGGGGTGAGTCCTGTCTGCTGTGCATTTCAGACGGATCTCCAAACCCCTCATTACACCGACCGGCCTGTTGAGGGAAGTGGCCGGTGTGGGGGCCTCCCGGGGGTGAGCGTGCGCGCGTGTGTGTGAGAGCCTGTGATTGTGCGGCTTTGTAACGGCTGCCAATACTTGGTGTTCCGGTCGGGGAAACGCTGTAGCCGAATTTCTACACATACACACACACGTACACACACATGCACCCACACACACACACACACACGTACACACACACACACACACACACACACACACACACACACACAGAGGCTCATCACCCTGTAAGCAGGACGCTGGATTACCTAAAAATACTTGTTGAACTACGGACAATGGGGCACTTTGTCGGAAATGTTTCTGCTCCTCTGCTTCCGGAACCATCTTCATTGCTGAGGGAGCGACTGTGTGTGTGTGTGTGTGTGTGAGAGTGTGTGTGGGTTGGCTGTCTCTCTGTGTAGTTCTGCCTCATCTGCAGCCAAGTGCCCCGAGAGCTTTCTGCACCGCTCTTCCTCCTGCCTCTCTGTCTCTTTCTGTCTCTCTCTTTGTCTGTCTCTCTGTCTCTTTCTGTCTCTCTCTCTTTGTCTGTCTTTCTGTCTCTCTCTCTCTCTTTCCATCTTTCTCTTTCTCTAGTTCTCTTTCTCTTTTTCTCTCTCTCTGTCTGTCTCTTTTTGGGGCTCTCTCCATTCTTGTCTCTCTCTCCATTCCATCCCCTTCGCCAATGTCAGTGTGTTTGTGTGTTCTGCGTGTTTGTGGGAGAACCACCGACAGCTCTGGTGTGTGTGTGTGTGTGTGTGTGTGTGTGTGTGTGTGTGTGTGTGTGTGTGTGTGTGTGTGTGTGTGTGTGTGTGTGTGTGTGTGTGTGTGTGTGTGTGTGTGTGTGTGTGTGTGTGTGTGTGTGTGTGTGTGTGTGTGTTGCTATGAACTCCAGCGTTACCCCGGTGGAATGTGTGTCTGGCCCAGGTTCCCCTGCTGAGGAGCTCCAGCTGCATGCTGCGCAGCGGTTATCTCTGCAGCGGGGAGTCTGGACAGACGCACTGTACGGACTGTACGGCCAGCTCCACACCCTCAGCCCATATGCTGCTGGGACACCCTGCCACGGCTTGTTCTGTTGTTGTTGTGATTATGATTTTGCTTATGTTGATTATTATTTATGCAAGTTATTGTGTTGTTGAGATATAGAACACATACACACGAAGAAGGCATGTCGATTCAAAGGCGTAAGTGGGGAGGATTGTTTGTGGTGTTGAGTTTGTATTATATTATAAGTACATGTTGGGTATGAGTAGATTGATTCTAATAGTGTTCTCCTGGTAGCCTGACGTATTTGTTCTGACACTCGGTAACCGATGCTTCTCTGCGGGATTGATTCTCATGCTGTAATTCAGTTTTGGTGCTTCCTGCCTTGTCAGAGTGTATTCAATGAGGAAGCTGACGCGTTTGGGTTGGACCGTCTTGGGATCCGGTCGGTCAGCCGTGAACAAAAGGGGACCGCTGGCCATGATGGGTATTGTAGTCTGTGAATCCTCCTGGCCTGCGAGAGGACTACACTGCTATTGTGGGGAAAAAGGTTGTCTCCGGTCGATGGGGAAACTGGGGACGGTTTGTTTTATGTCGGGGAACTGTTGGCTTGTTTTAGAAAGTATTATGAAACGGCCTGGCCTACACACACTCCACAGTACAAACATGGTTGAGCAGATTGACCTTTTCTCACTGTCCATACAACCACATCCACATCCACGAAATGGACATCATGAAATCCTCTCCACCACACCACAGACCGGCTACAATGCTAGTCTTGGCGCGGCGTCCAACAGGATGTGGTCCATGCTGCTGTACATTAACAGTGCCGGTATCAAGATACACAGAGTGATGGTCTAATAATGTAGATTCAAGATGGCCGAAGGGGGATTTGGGTCTAATCTAATCATGGACGACTCATTTGGCAATGTGCTTAGCATTACGAGTTGGCAGTCCACGCAAACTTGCAAATCCCTCAAGTCGAGCCATTTCCCCGAGTGTTAAACTGCACCAAGTGGACCACCTGGTGAATCTTTTTAACATTTTTGAGTATTCGCTTACAAAGTATTTATTCAGTTTGTCATATCATTGCACCGCGTTTCGATTTCAACAGTCACAGCATCCTTGGTTCACGTGGTGGAACGTTTGTTTGTGTGTTTGTGTGTTTGTTTATTTGTTTATTTGTGTATTCAGCTTGCCAGAGGACTACCGATGCGGGAAGTCTCTGGGGCCGGTGGAGTCCCTTCAGGAACACCCCCAGCAGCCCGGGAGGATTCTGATTGGCTACAGTCGAGGCCTGGTGGTCCTATGGGATCTGAGCACGCGGCACGTGGACCACCTGTTCCTTGGAAAGCAGGTACCCCCACAGCTGGAGCTGACTTTAGTGTCTCCTCAAGTCTAATAAGTATCTAAACTATAAATAAATACATTATTTTTCGACCCACATTAACTCACCAAATCCACCCCTTTTATCTAAATCACTCTTCTATACTAATCACTCACATACACACTTGGTGTGCCCTTAATGATGCCAACGATGCCGTGAGGCAGAGATTTTACTCCTACATGTGTTTTTCGTCTGCATTAATCAGGCTGTGTGTGTGTGTGTGTGTGTGTGTGTGTGTGTGTGTGTGTGTGTGTGTGTGTGGTGTGTGTGTGTGTGTGTGTGTGTGTGTGTGTGTGTGTGTGTGTGTGGTGTGTGTGTGTGTGTGTGTGTGTGTGTGTGTGTGTGTGTGTGTGTGTGTGTGTGTGTGTGTGCACCTCTGCAGCAGCTCGAGAGTCTGGTGTGGGAACGTTCCGGCAAGTCGTTTGTCAGTTCCCATAACGACGGGGGATACTCGGTGTGGGCGGTTACTGCCGGCAACCCGTACACCCCTCAGCCGGTGTCCTCCACCATCCATATGGTAGGACGGAGCGACGTCCTTTTTCATTTACATTTATATTTAGGGCGTTCAGCAGACGCTTTTATCCAAAGCGACTTACAAGAGTACATTTGTCAGAAGACGGTGAAACCTTTTATTGCTGCTAATCCAGTAGTAAGTCACCAGAACAAGTTTCAAGCATTTCAATTGCTGGGTTAACCGTTGCTAGTATACAACATCTCTGACTAAGTGCCAAGGTACAAAGAGCGATTAAAGTGCCAAGACGTACAACAAATAAGGGCATGAGGGTAGTTTCATTTATTTATTTATTTATTTTTTAAGAGGTAGAGGATGGATGTTATGCAGGGTTCAGGTGAACTCTATTTTACCCCTATTTTGATGTGTTTTAAGCAATGCCCTTTCAGTTGCAGCCACTTTTATTTGCTGATGTGTGTATTTTGACGACGTCTATTTTGCTCTGGATTGTATCTCGTGATAAGGTTTGTCAAACTGTTGTTGAAAGGTATTATGCAAACATAGTTCTGACTTATTGTCAGTCGAACCACTAATGAACGGTGCTATGGACAAGATGGGGACGAGGTCGGCGTGTTATTAACTGAAGGATGTCCTCTCCTCGGCCCCAGGTCCGTTCCCCTGCAAGGCCATCAGCAAGATCGTGCTGAGGACCACAGCGTCCGGGTGAGGGACCCCAGCTCTCCTCACACACTCTCCATGTTTTATTACGTCAAAGGGAGGCATCTGAAGTCGAATGGGAATACAGACGGTTTTAGTTTGAAATTGTCGCAAGTAGTTTATTCTTACATTTTCCGTTCTAGTTTTTGTGACAATAAACCTAGACTTTGCTAAAACTGTTTCTCTCTCTCTCTCTCTCTCTCTCTCTCTCTCTCTCTCTCTCTCTCTCTCTCTCTCTCTCTTCTCTCCTCTCTCTCTCTCTCTCTCAGGTCTCCCATGCTGCTCTACAGCGGGGGATGCCGCGGGCGAGCTACGGGGACCGCCACTGTCTGACCATCCAGCAGGACAAGGAGCACGTCACGCTGGACTTCACGTCCCGGGTCATCGACTTCTTCACCGTGCACAGCGTGGAGCGGGAGCAAGTGTGGGGGGGGGGGGGGGGGGGGGGGGGAGGGGAGAGGGTGTATGCTGTCAGGGTCACGACCGGGTCACACACACACATGTCTTCGGCTGATGGATCATTGGGATCAGGTTTCCAAAGTATCAATTGATCTGGGAATGTTGCCGTTTATGGGGGTTAGATTAAAATCTAGGTTAAGATAGTTCTACGCCCTACACTGATGCATCGTGGAAACAACATTTAGGCCTGGAACGTATATCAAGTTAAATTTGCTGTAAAGTGGGGCTTACATACTGCATTGCATTGTGGGAAATTTGATCCGTAAAGGCTGCAAAAGTTTCACCCTGTAAAGTAAGATCTGCACACCGCACTGCATCATGGGAAAAATCAATCACCCTCTTTTTTTAAAAACCCGTCCAGAGTTTGACGAGCCCTCGGCCGTGGTGGTGCTGCTGGACGAGGAGCTGGTGGTGGTGGACCTGCAGACCCCCGGCTGGCCCACCATGCCCACCCCCTACCTGGCGCCGGCTGCACTCCTCGGCCATCACCTGCTCCTGCCACGTCTCCAGCGTGCCCCCCAAGCTGTGGGAGCGTCTGCTGGCCGCCGGCCGTGCCCAGCGGCACGCGCACACGCAGCAGGAGCAGCAGCCAAGGGTGAGTATGGGGGGGGGGGGGGGGGGGGGGGGGGTCCACTGGGAAGGTCTACTGGGAAGGTGTACCAGACGGGAAGTTAAACTGTACATTAAGGACAACTCTGAAAGGATGAGCAAAATATCAAGTCGAAGTGTTTATGAGAAGAATATGGAATCAAGGATAGGAAAGCACAGCAGGAGAGGCGGCTTTATAAAATGGCGGAATTGATTCTGAACGTTTGAATTAATTAATTTGTTATTTCACCTCGTGGCTATTTCACCTTTGTAAGTGCATCATCCGATTAGTCGAGTGGAGTGTAGAGCATGTCCAGAGTAGTTTGTCTGGACAGGAGCGAGCTGTTTAAAGGTGCTACAAGATCTCTGCCCAAGGCTGCAGACATATTTAACACAGACAGACAGACAGACAGACAGGCAGACGACACTATCTGCTGAGCTGGGCTGTGGATGAGTTTGGTCGGGCAGAACCCGACACGCACGCACAAAGTTCACAAAGTGGAACACACACTTGGGGAAACGCAAACGTGCGACTTTTATTTGATTCTATTATTTATGTTTTAATCTGCTGCTTCTCCCCGTGCCGGCCTGCTTTATGCAGAGTTGGCCGATCTGCGGTGGGAAAAACCTGGCACCGTCAGCGAAACAGCAGGAGCTGCTACTGACTGGGTACGCGCGCACACACACACACACACAGACACACACACACAGACACACACAGACACAGACACACACACACACACAGTCAAACACAGTCACACAGAAGAGGACACAGTCACGCAAGGCCAAGTATTGAACTTTATAGACATTACAGAATTAAAGAGACTCATTACTCAAAGCATTTACACTCTCACAGATGTTCTGAGCAGAGCTGCACATTCTCATCCCCCCCCCCCCCCCCATGGGAGTGCATTGTTCGTGTGTGCGTGTGTGTGTCCCAACTGTGGCTCAGCCAATCGTATTCATGTCCTCAGGGAGACGCCACTCACTCACTCACTCACTCACAAACAGGGATGTCCCATGATCCTTCATTGTCCAGCCAAATGTTCCGCCTCTTCACCGGTCCTTAGATAATGACCGGGGGTCTGGGTGGGCCGCGGTGCAACCTGGGTCCTGACTCTCTCTCTCTCTCTGTGTCTGTGTGTCTGTGTCTGTGTCTCTGTCTGTGTGTGCGTCTGCGTCTGTGTATGCGTGTGCGTCTGCGTCTGTGTCTGTGCATGTATGCGTGTGCGTCTCAGCCACGAGGACGGCACGGTGCGCTTCTGGGACGCGTCGGCGTGGCGCTCACGCCCCTCTACAAGCTCTCCACCGCCGGCGTCTTCCACACGGACTGCGACCCCGCCGACGACCCCCAGGGCCCCGGCGACGACCCCGACGACCGGCGGGAGGAGAGGACGAGTGGCCGCCCTTCAGGAAGGTGAGGGGGGAGGGAGGGAGGGCGACCCCCATCATAAAGGTGAGGGGGGAGGAAGGGAGAGAGAGAGCCGCCCTTCAGGAAGGTGAGGGGGGGCGAGGGGGGAGGGAGGAAGAGAGACCCCCATCAGTAAGGTGAGGGGGCGAGAGAGAGGGAGAGAGAGCCGCCCTTCAGGAAGGTGAGGGGGGAGGGAGGGAGGAGAGGACCCCATCAGGACGGTGAGAGGGGAGAGAGGGACAGAGAGACCACCATCAGGAAGGTGAGGGGGAGGGAGGGAGAGAGAGTCCCATCAGGAAGATGAGGGGGCGAGAGAGGGAGAGAGCCATCCTTCAGGAAGGTGAGGGAGGAGAAAGGGAGAGAGACCCCATCAGCACGGTGACGGGGGGAGAGAGAGAGAGAGAGAGAGAGAGAGAGAGTGAGAGTGAGAGTGAGAGTGAGAGTGAGAGTGAGGAGAGAGAGAGAGAGAGAGAGAGAGAGAGAGAGAGAGAGAGGAGAGAGAGAGAGAGAGAGAGAGAGAGAAGAGAGAGAGAGATGAGAGAGAGAGAGGAGAGAGAGAGAGAGACTTCAGGAAGGTGAGGGGGCAAGGGAGGTATTACAAATAAGAGAACGAGAGAGAGACCATCCTTCAGGGAGGAGAGCGAGCGAGCGAGAGAGCCCCTTCAGGAAGGTGAGGGGGCGAGAGAGGGCTGTGTGTGTGTATGAGGGAGAGAGAGAGAGAGAGTGTGTGTGAGAGAGACTAAGATGCTCCCTTAAGAGTGAATAACTCAGTGGCCAGGTTCTCTGTTTACATACCCCAGAAAAGAAAGCACCGCATATTTGGTCTTTCTCACACACACACTCGTACACACACACACACACACACCGCACACTGTGGCCCATTTTCCATTCTGATGGTTTAAATGTGTTTGGTGCCGGGGAGGGGGGGCGGTGGGGACATTATTCTTTGTAATCACTGCTTGTCTGGGGGACGCAGATTGACTCCATCCGTTTCAGCCTGCACTGCTAGCAGCGCTGATTCGGCACTCTGCTGTTTCTCTGTGTCTAGACGCCCGGCACTCATTCACTGGAAGAAGACATTTGGCAAAATCGAGTTATTACCGCTTTTGGACATTTATCAAAGGCCGGCAAAGGCCTGCGCCTGGTTGGTTTCTACTGTGCATTCGTATTTCTTATAATAGTGGATCCCCCCCCACCCCCATGTTACGTTTTTCGACGCATAGATTTGATTTTGTAGACTTTGTGGGGAACTCCTGTTGTGTTTGATCCCACTGTCGACTGCCATCAGTCGTGAGGTTTATCCCAGAGAGCCAGCGGTGTCACCACCACTCACTCTTGTGACCGCGAGGCGAACTGATACGGCCATCTTGGTAGGTGGTCGAGAGGCCCGTCACAGTAGGTGAGACCCTCGTTCCAGTTAAAAGACCCCCGTGTGTGTGTGTGTGTGTGTGTGTGTGTGTGTGTGTGTGTGTGTGTGTGTGTGTGTGTGTGTGTGTGTGTGTGTGTGTGTGTGTGTGTGTGTGTGTGTGTGTGTGTGTGTGTGTGTGTGTGTGTGTGTTCCGCGTTGCAGGAAACGTGTTCGAGTTAAAGGTCCCCTGTGGGTTTAAAAGGCATTCGCATTAAATTGTTGACGTGATCCTCCTTCAAGATAAAAGTCCTTTGCGCAACGGTCTCTGCATTAATATGTGGGTGTGACCCCCTCCTCCGAGTCAAACTTCCCTGGTGTGTGAAAGGCTTGGGTTTTAGGCCTCTGGTTTTGTTGACATTACGACGGCAGACTTTCTCTCCCCTCACAGGCTTCCCACGTCTGTCTTCCCCTCTCCACGTTTCGCCTCCTGTAGACCTCTCCTCTCTTTATCTCCCCTCCCTCACCACTCCCTTTACTCCCCCCTTTTCTGTTTCGCGCCCCCAACTTTCCTACCTTTCCAAATGTAACCCCTGGTTACGGATCTCTGGGCTCTGGAATGCCGGCCTCATATGGATGGACCCCCCCCCCCCCCGCCTCCCTCCCTCTTGTAATGAAAACCAGACCCCTCAGCTGTGTGTGTGTGTGTGTGTGTGTGTGTGTGTGTGTGCTCGCGTCCATCT
This sequence comes from Urophycis tenuis, assembly GCA_036785325.1. Taxonomy (NCBI): domain Eukaryota; kingdom Metazoa; phylum Chordata; class Actinopteri; order Gadiformes; family Phycidae; genus Urophycis; species Urophycis tenuis. Next base: position 482,596 of record JAXIVH010000036.1, on the reverse strand, counting down.
CTGTGTGTGGAAATTCCTACGGCGTGCACAGGATTTACGTCTTGTGTGCACGTTTTTTTTTTTTTTTTTTCATAGTGCGCGTACAAGGAGTAGTAAAACTGTCCTTTTCTGTGCACCGGGGAGGGTGGTGGTGATGGTGGTGGTGGTGGTGGTGTGCATGTGCACACAGCGGGGGCATGGAGGTGGGATCCAGCGAGGCCCTGAACGCTCCCTCGGCCACGAGGTGTTTAGTGCTGCCCGGGCGCCATCTTGGATGTGTTGGTGTTCGGTGGGCGTCGTCGGGGAGTCATGAAGGACGGCCCCGCTTAGAGTGAATAAAAACACAGCGGGGGGGTGTGTGTGTGTGTGGGGGGGGGGGGGGTGTGTGGGTAGAGTTTTGTCCAAACGTAGCAACAAATGTGTCAGTTGAATTGCATGTTAGCAGTTTTCTACCAGACTGTATCTAGGTATCATCACATAGGGAGAAAACAATATATATACACAGTATATATGTGTCTATATATATAGTATATGCATATATAGTATATGTATACATTTTTATGTATGACGCCCCTGAACGACTGCACCAAACACCAGAGGTGTCCCTGGCTCCTGCAGTTTCCGGCTCAAAGTGGTGCAGGATGATGTCATGGTTCTGCATGCTAATGTCGCGCCGCGACTCTCATTTGGGACACACTGCAGTCCTAATGACCGGTGTTCATTAGAGATGCTGTGTCTGCAGTTTGAACATCTCGTGTGTGTGTCTGTCTGTGTTTGTGTGTGTAGGTGGGATGTTTTGACCCCTACAGTGATGACCCTAGGCTTGGCATCCAGAAGATCACGCTGTGTAAATACAGCAACAAGCTGGTGGTGGCAGGAACTGCGGGACAGGTATGTACACACGTGCACACGTGCACACACACACACACACACACACACACACACACACACACACACACGACTGGTCTGTGCGTTGTCATTTGAACATGTTTTTAAAGGAAAGAAGAAAAATGTTGGACACAAGTTATTACGAGTATAAAAGTTTTCTTTAAAAGTCACAGATCAGTTAAACATGCTCATGAAGTCTCTGTTATAAATGATATATCATCATGTTATTTTTATTGTGACGCAACCCAGCTGGTTAGTGCGCACTATCTGGTAGAAACCACAGAATTTACTGTCAGGCCACTTTGGATAATAGTGTCTCCTAAGTGATTGAAGTAGCAAATACCAAATCATAAAACAGGGTTTTACTAGCAGCACCCCCCCCCCCCCCAGGCTTTGATCTGACAGTTGACTTGAGCTTTGTAAAAACCAAACCCCAATGTGAAGTCCCAATGTGTCTCATCAAAGACTCTGCTTTCCATTAGGGACCAGGCCGAGCAATCTGAACCTTCACGAATGGCATGGCAGGCCGTGCTGTAAATGAATGTCACGTGTGCACACTGCTTTTCAGTCCGCCACGGGTACTGCTCCTCACTGGGCTCTGTCTGCCACCAAGAAGCCTCATATAATAGGACCAATTTTTTACTCTATTGGTTTGGATTGGGGGCGGCAGTAGCTCAGAGGGTAGAGCGGGTGGACAGAGCGGGGTGGTCCACTAACCCTAGGGTCGGCGGTTCGATCGATCGAACCGCTGCATGTCGAAGTGTCCTTGAGCGAGACACTGAACCCCTACTTGCTCCCCGGTCTGCTGAACATAGCAGCCCACTGCTCCTATGTACCATAGGATGGGTCGAATGCAGGGAGCAAATTTTTTTTTTAGATATGGCTATGAACCCATATCTAAAAAAAAAAATACTGAGATTGACCAATAAAGGCCGAAAGGTCCTCTCTTCTCTTCTCTTGATTTCATCCCCATCACAGTTTACAAATGTGAAAATTTATACCCATTAGAAGCATACAATTGAACAGTTTTTAAATGTGAAAAAGTTGCAACAAACGTTAATGTTTTTATCATTGTCTCCCTCCCGCCCTCCCCCCCCCCCCCCCCCCGTCTCTCTGGTCTCAGGTGCTGGTGCTGGGCCTGAGCGACGAGCGCTCGGACCACCAGGTGGAGGTGTCGGTGGTGGACCTGCTCCAGGACCGCGAGGGCTTCACCTGGAAGGGCCACAGCCGCCTGGACCCCCGCGCCCGGCCGGGCCCCTTCCCGCCGGGCTTCCAGCCCCAGCTGCTGGTGCAGTGCGTGCCGCCCGCCTCGGTCACCGCGGTAACGCTGCACGCCGAGTGGCACCTGGTGGCGTTCGGCACCAGCCACGGCTTCGGCCTGTTCGACTACCAGCGCCGCAGCGCCGTGCTGGCCCGGTGAGCTGGGGGCACCCAGGACCCCATTTTACCCAAGTTCCCTATAAAAACACACTGCCCTCTAATCACTCCCCTATTAATCATCCTTATCTTCCTCTCCTCTTCCTCCCCTCCTCTCCCCCTCTCCCTGCCCTCCCTCCCTCCCTCCCTCCCCTCCCTGAAGGTGCACCCTGCACCCCAACGACTCCCTGGCCATGGAGGGTCCGCTGTCCCGGGTCAAGTCCCTGAAGAAGTCGCTCCGCCAGAGCTTCCGGCGCATCCGCAAGAGCAGGGTGTCGGGCAAGAAGCGGCCCCTGCCAGCCTCCACGCCCACCAGCAAGGTCACGCACGCACGCACGTACACACGCACACACACACACACACACACACACACATATTGGCTCTAGAAAGCCCATTGTAGAAAAGGTGCATGGGCCATATTTGATTTCAATCAACAACCACACAATGTTTTTGAACACCAGTGAACATATATAATGCAATAATATATGGTATTAATAGTATATTATAGAGTATACAATAATATATTGTATAATATAGATTAACAAAAATTAACAAAAAATTATTAACAAAAAAAAGCAACTTTGTAATTTTTCTAAAAGAAGAAACCACATCTCAAGAAGGTCTAGGATATTACCTTCAGCATGGTGGTGGTGCTGGTGGTGCTTGTGGTGGTAATAATGATGATGATGGTTATGTGTGATGGTGTCCAGGTCCAGGAGGCCAACGCGGCGCTGGCGGAGCAGGAGGACGTGGCCCCGGTGCAGCGGCGCATCGAGCCGCGCTCCGCCGACGACTCGCTGTCCGGTGTGGTGCGCTGCCTGTGCTTCGCCGACACCTTCCTGCGAGACGGTAGGACACACACTCCGCCCCCCAACCCCTTCCTCTCGGTACAACACTCCATGGCTGGCGAATACACAGGGGGGGCAGGGCAGCCTCGTGGTCAGCTAGCTAATCTTGTCTAGCGCTTTGCCAGCGAGTCTAGTCTAGTGCTTAGCTAGCTAGTCTAGTCGAGTGCTTAGCTAGCTAGTCTAGTCGAGTGCTTAGCTAGCTAGTCTAGTCGAGTGCTTAGCTAGCTAGTCTAGTCGAGTGCTTAGCTAGCTAGTCTAGTCGAGTGCTTAGCTAGCTAGTCTAGTCTAGTGCTTTGCTAGTTAGTCCAGTCTAATCGAGTGCTTAGCTACCTAGGGGTTAGCTAGTGGTAACCTGGATGTGATTTAGATGTTTGTTGCTAAAGGGCTCCGGTGTGTGTGCACCATGCACACGTCTCGCACTGCTACCGACGTGTGTTCTGACAAATGTCCTTTATTGTAAGTCGCTTTGGATAAAAGCGTCGGCTGAATGTAATATGACGTTTGTCCCCCCCCCCCCCCCCCCCCCCCCCCCTCCACCAGGAACGCACCACGGCCCCACCCTCTGGGCGGGCACCAACTCGGGCAGCGTGTACGCCTACGCCCTGGAGGTCCCCGGGGTGGGCTCGGGGCCGGGCCGGGGCGGCGAGCCCTGCGGCGGCGGTGGAGTGGGTGGCGGCGGCGGTGGTGGCGGAGGGGGCGGGGCCAGCAGCAGCGTGGAAGCGGTGCTGGGGAAGGAGATCCAGCTGATGCACCGCGCCCCCGTGGTGTGGATCAGCGTGCTGGACGGCCGCGGGCGCCCGCTGCCGGAGCCCTACGAGGCGTCCCGGGACCTCGCCGCCGCGCCCGACATGAGCGCCGCCCACTCGGTGCTCATCGCCTCGGAGGAGCAGCTCAAGGTGGGCGGGCGTCCGTCATAGCGAAGCGTGCTACCGCGTTTTCATATACATATTAGATGGTAATGCACTGTAATCAGTTTATTAAAAAGGGCTGACTCCAATGTTTGGGCTCACCTACAGCAAACAGTTGGCCTCTTTGATCATACCACTAAGTTACATGGCATTGTCCCACAGTGATCATCAAGTAAAACTTGCAATAGGCCTACATTATAAAAAACAACCCTCATAAAAACTTCCTAATACAGGCCTTAAACTAAGTTTCACCAGCGCTTGCACAAGGGTAGCGACCGGGTTTAACCGATTTTCTAAATCCAAAGCGTCCGACCCTGTGACATTGAGTCGCACCCACGTTGCACCCGCTGTGTGACCCAGCGGTGCCTTTAACTCACCCAGCCCTCTCAACCCCCCCCCCCCCCCCCACACCCAGGTGTTCTCCCTGCCCAAGGTCAGCGCCAAGACCAAGTTCAAGCTGACGGCCCACGAGGGCTGCCGTGTGCGGCGGGCGGCGCTGGTGGCGCTGAGCTCGGCGGTGCAGGAGGACTACAGCGAGCACACCCTGGTCTGCCTCACCAACCTGGGGGACATGCACCTCTTCAACGTGCCGGCCCTGCGGCCCCAGGTCAGCACCAGGGGGCTGGGCTGGGTGGGCTGTGTGGGGCCCCCCTGGGTTGTTGTTGTTGTTGTTTTTTTTTGTGTGCCCGGACAACACCCGCCCGGGGACACGGGTCCGACTCCTTCCTTGACCGCGTGAACGCGAAATCAGGAAGTGAGAATCGGGGAAACGTCTGGTGGGGGGGGTGGAAAAGTGAAATCCAAATTTTAGATCCGATGTGTGCCTGGATTTCACTTTCACCTTGGCGAGCCGATCAGAATGCGAGCCGTGCCACCACGGGACGCGGTCCAGTGGCTCACAACCTTTTGACTTTCGGTAAAACACTGACGTGTTGTAAACTCTTTTTTTTTCCGCGGAGCTCCTTGGAAGCAAACAGTAAGAGATGTAAATGCACACGGAGCGGCGGAGCAAACAGGCGGGGAAACATTAGCTCATGGGAACACGATGTGGGCAAGGTTCCGACTGTTAGTGCGTCCGGGTGTGATCTGGAGACAGTGGAACTAAGGCCTTTGTCTGTCTGTCTGTCCGTCCTTCCGACCACCAGACTGTCTCACAGTCTGGCGGTCTCACAGCTCTGTCCTTCTGTCTGTCTGTCTGTCTGCAATGTGGGTGGCCTGTGTCATTTGGTTGCATGGGTGTTAAATCATTTTATCCGGTTATTCATTGGAATATTTTGAACATATTTTACATTCAATTTGATATTCTGATCCGTGATGTTTTTTAACGACTTAATCCTCCAAATCCCCGTAGTACCATTCGGGCTGCAGGCCCCAGTCCGATACCTCATGACCACTGCTGGTTTGGCTGTGACATACAGTATTACGCGTGTGATCAGACAGACTGCCACTGATCTCACCTGAGGTTTGGTCTCTGCAGGTACGCTACGACTGCATCCGCAAGGAGGACATCAGCGGCATTGCCTCCTGCGTCTTCACCAAGACCGGCCAGGGTGAGGAAGAGTTCACATTGTTATGTTCATGCTGTGAACTCACTAATGGCGAGGAAGAGCTCACATTGTTATGGTCATGCTGTGAACTCACTAATGGCGAGGAAGAGTTCACATTGTTATGGTCATGCTGTGAACTCACTAATGGCGAGGAAGAGCTCACATTGGTATGTTCATGCTGTAAACTCACTAATGGCGAGGAAGAGTTCACATTGTTATGTTCATGCTGTGAACTCACTAATGGTGAGGAAGAGTTCACATTGTTATGTTCATGCTGTGAACTCACTAATGGCGAGGAAGAGCTCACATTGGTATGTTCATGCTGTGAACTCACTAATGGTGAGGAAGAGTTCACATTATGTTCATGCTGTGAACTCACTAATGGCGAGGAAGAGCTCACATTGGTATGTTCATGCTGTAAACTCACTAATGGCGAGGAAGAGTTCACATTGGTATGTTCATGCTGTGAACTCACTAATGGCGAGGAAGAGCTCACATTGGTATGTTCATGCTGTGAACTCACTAATGGCGAGGAAGAGTTCACATTGTTATGTTCATGCTTTGAACTCACTAATGGTGAGGAAGAGTTCACATTGTTATGTTCATGCTGTGCACTCACTAATGGCGAGGAAGAGTTCACAATTGTATATGCATGCTATGAACTCACTAAGGGTGAGCTTGAGTTATCAATAGAGACATTTAAGAGTGTGTGTGTGTGTGTGTGGGGGGGGGAGGGGGGGGGGGTGTAGGAACGCACAATGTAAACAAAAAAAGTGCGACCTAGAAACTGGCCACTATCCCCGTTTCTATTTTGAGACGATCCCGAGCTGCATGGTAAACTGCTTCTGGCGCCTTCTCTGTGGTCAGCTTTTTTATATTGCAGCATTTGTGGAGGACTTTAAATTGCCCATTGACTTGTCTTCCCCCCCACCCCCGTAATACTCCCTTAACTCTAGCCAGAGAATAACAGAACATAACAAGAAGCCAACTGTTTGCTGCATTTGTTCCACATGGTTCCCTGAGGTGTGTGTGTGTGTGTGTGTGTGTGTGTGTGTGTGTGTGTGTGTGTGTGTGTGTGTGTGTGTGTGTGTGTGTGTGTGTGTGTGTGTGTGTGTGTGTGTGTGTGTGTGTGTGTGTGTGTGTGTGTGTGTGTGTGTGTGTGTGTGTGTGTGCGTCCTCAGGGTTCTACCTGATCTCCCCCTCCGAGTACGAGAGGTTCTCCCTCTCGGCCAAGGTCATCACAGAACCACTCTGCTCGCTGCAGCTGGACCGGCCCCTGGAGCACACGACAGCCAGGTAGACACACACAACCACAAGGCGGCCACATCCACGCACACATATGGATGCCCACCCTGAAAGTGCTGTATTTGACTGCATCTCACTGATACATTGTGCTTTTTTTTTAGGATGTTGTTCTTTAATGTTGAAGGAAAGGTGACATTTACTGCCGGTGTCCTTTGTTTACATGAACGCAAAAAAGGGCAACATTCTTGATTGGTTGACCCGGCGTAGCTAGCCGCTGCGTTCCGATTGGTGGAGCCAGCTAGTAAATAGTGCGGTCTTTCGCTGTAATGAAATGATTGTGTGTGTGTCTCTCCAGCGATGGCCCCACAGCACAAACACGGGCCAACGGGACACACAAGAGCCAGAAGGATCAGGCGGACGGTAGGGGACGCGCACACACGCACACACACACACACACACACACACACAGATTACTCTCTCTCACACACTCAACCTTCCAGAGAAGGCTTTGTGGGTGTTCCCCCCAGGTCTCCACGGTAACAATTCAGAACCCCCCCTCTTCTCCCCCTTGCCACTGGAACCTCCAGAATTCTATTGGCTGCAACAAAAATGACACGGTTGCCGTGGTGACCGGTGGTCTATATTTCAGAGGGTGAATGAGTTGTTAAATCCCCTGCCAAACAAAGTGGAATATCTTGAAGACGCCAGTTTGTCCTTTTTATCACGTTTGATTTGTTCCAGACACACTAAGAGCGAGAACATGACGTGGAATATTTCGAGAACATGATGTGGAATATTTTAGTGCATTACACGTCGGTCATCTAGAATCACTGCTCAAGTTGTTTCACCAGAGAGTTAAATGTGTGAATAGGTTTCATTTAGACTATCAAGATGTTCATATACTCATATACTGTATCTGGGTCTTGGGTTTTAACACTCAGGCTAATCCATCGGATGCATTGGTCGTGGAGAAGGAAACATGTTTTCATCGTCACACCGAAAAAGTTCACGAAAACATCCTCATTCAAAGAACTATAAATCTGCGTCATTATTCCCCAGACATTTGTACGCGGTTCCCCCGTCTGTGGCCAACTCGCGCCTTAGAACGACGTCCAAAGACTTTGCATATGTCAACTAGTGGCCATCACTCACTTTAACACCCCTCTCCCCTCACCCCCCTCCCTCCCCCCCCTCACCCCCCGGCCCGCTCAACGCTGCCTACTAATTAACATATTTCACAACCGTGAAAACAGGCGCACATCTCATGCGTTCTCCTCCCACCTTAAAACGAGACTTTCGTGCGTGAATTGTGTCGCGCCACCGCGGGTGTTTAGGGTTCTGCGTCAGTGTGGTTCTGTGGGCGGACCGTCGATGTGGTTCCCCCCCCCTGCCCCCCCCCCCCCCGCCCCAAATCTGGTGACGCGCTAGGGGGTTCTTTGTAATCGGATCCGCGCCGCGTGTTCGGTACGAAGGAACCTCATTTTGTGAACATCCTCAGCGAGTCTGTCTCCGGTCGCCCCCCCCCCCCCCCCCCCCCCCGGTGGCGTTTTCACCGTCAGCAGAATGCCGTGGATGTGTTTGTAAAGAAAAGGTTGCAGGAAAAACTTAAGTGGGCCAATCACGTCTCCCTGACGTGGGAGTTAAATTTGCAAGTTGCGCATAAGCTACGGAAGCGATGTCTGCGGGCCACACCCCGCTAACGCCGTCCCCCCCTGCAGCATTACTACACCTTCAACTGTGTCCTCCACCTCAACTCTGAATGTTCAAATAGACACGCGGGTCCATACACAACGTGGACCAACGGAAACCAAATGGTGGTCAGCGAGGGGTCAGCCAGTGGTGGGAGTGTGTGGGTCTCCCGGAGGTGTTTGAAGACACGGTACATTCTATACTTCCTCTGACCCCTGACCCCCCCCCCCCCCACACACACACACACACACTCTCAGCAGGTCTAGCGGAGGAGCTCCAGAGTGACCTGTCTTCCCCGGTCCAGGACTCTCCCCTGGACTCTCCGCTGAGCTTCGCTGACCTCACCCTGGACTCCACCGGGGAGCTCACTGTGGAGGACGTACGGGACTTCCTCACGTAAGAGACACACACACACACACACACACACAGACGTGGTAACACTCATACACATTGGAACAATCTAGTGGAGATCGGTGTGTGTGTGTGTGTGTGTGTGTGTGTGTGTGTGTGTGTGTGTGTGTGTGTGTGTGTGTGTGTGTGTGTGTGTGTGTGTGTGTGTGTGTGTGTGTGTGTGTGTGTGTGTGTGTGTGTGTGTGTGTGTGTGTGTGTGTGTGTGTGTGTGTGTGTGTCGCACAACAGCACGGTGGATGAAGTGGAGAACAACATGAGGAACATCAAAGAGGAAGAGGGCCGCAACACGGGCATCCTGATCAACTGACCAGGTAGGCACACACACATGCACACACACACACACACACATAGAGCACATGTCTTTGTTTTCCTTCACACCCCAGACAAGGGCTCAAACACACCTGGTTCTGATGGAGCCGGTCCACGGTGTGTAAACTTCAAAGGACCCCTCAGTCTGAGGAGTGCATTCCACGAGCAAACCCCTCCTCTGTGACCCCACCCAGAACACACACACACACACACACACACACACACACACACACACACACGCACACACGCACACCTATTAACTGTACTGTATCTGTGAAGGGGTATTACCAGGGATTTGTACATTGCTATATAAAATATGTATATGTAATATATTATTAATATCCTGAATCTTTTTTGCCAAACCAGACCCTGTAGCCATGGAAACTATGGTTCAAGGCTTAAAAAAAAACATTTCTATAACTATATTACCCACATACACAGCAGTACACACACACACGAAAATGCAATTCTCTATTCTTGTGAGTTTTGCCACCATAACAGAATTACCCGCATCAGCATGACGGCCTCAGTTCTCTGGCCCATCAGCTTGATGATGAGTCTACATGGTGTACAGTTAAGAATGCCGGCGTTTCCAGACTGCAGTATGTTTGTTAATTGATCAGCTTCTATAACAGTAATCAATACGATGTCATCTTAAAATGGCCTCAGAGAATGGAGAGAGAGAGAGAGATGGAGAGTTGAAAATGTATCGAGTTGATCTCTTTGGTCAACGGCTGGTATCCCTCTACCGCAGCAGTCCTTTCTCTGTACTGCCCCCTAGTGGCGGTCTCTGGAAACGAGCCGTCACACCCGTGATGGCTCACCATTAAGATTCCATGAATGCACGTCATTGCTGTGTCTCCCCCTACGCCACAACGTTGGAGCCAGTTATACGTTATCAATTAAGATTTCAGTCATGTAAAAGAGAGAAGAGTTGGAGTCAAATTGATGTATACCCTTTTAAAGCGCACAAAACATACCACTAGGATACTTTACATTGTAGAAATGTCCCAAGTAACCTTACCTGAAACTACACTGTTCACCCTCAGCTCAAGCCTGCTGTGTTGCAGTGTCTCTGTGTGTTGCAGTGTCTCTGTGTGTTGCAGTGTCTCTGTGTGTTGCAGTGCCTTGTGTGTTGCAGTCTCTGTGTGTTGCAGTGTCTCATGTGTTGCAGTCTCTGTGTGTTGCAGTGCCTTGTGTGTTGCAGTGTCTCATGTGTTGCAGTGTCTCTGTGTGTTGCAGTGTCTCTGTGTGTTGCAGTGCCTTGTGTGTTGCAGTCTCTGTGTGTTGCAGTGTCTCATGTGTTGCAGTCTCTGTGTGTTGCAGTGCCTTGTGTGTTGCAGTGTCTCATGTGTTGCAGTGTCTCATGTGTTGCAGTCTCTGTGTGTTGCAGTGCCTTGTGTGTTGCAGTCTCTGTGTGTTGTGTGGGTGGACGTGTCCTCAGCTAACGCGTCCTCGTCTCCATGTGTCTGTTGTCGTTGAAGCCGCCCGGCCCTCGGCTGGAGCGGTCCTGAGGAGGGGGCAGCGACGGATCGCCATGACGACCACCGCCCGACCACACCCTTTCGAAGTAACGGATTACACAGCGGACTAAACACTTCCTGGTACCTCCCTGGTACGCCGTCTCCCCCCCCCCTAACCCTTAACCCCCCCCCACCCTCCACCCTCTCGGTACCACGGCACAACCTGTGTGGACCCCCCCCCCCACCCACCCACCCATCCATCCACCCTGACTACAGACAGGTGATTAAACGTGGACTGAAGAAAACACAGGAAGAGCCTCACTGGATGGACCCCAACCAGTCCCCTGCCACACACTACGTGTGCACCACAGACACATGCAAGAACAGTGGATTACATGTGGGCGAGCCATGTGTGCTCTCGAAAGCCCCCCAACCCTGCCCCCCCCCTGCCCGCCCTCCTTACTGCCTGTCCGGTTCTGGATGCAGCAGAACTGCCAGTGCTAGGATGGTTCTACTGTCCTGTGGATCTCTGTCTCGCTCTCTGTCTCTCTGTCTCTCTCTCTTGACTCCTTACTGAACATCGGTGCTGCTTGTTGGTTTATAAACACTCTCTATGACCGAAGCCCAGTCCGCGGGGGGTCCAATAGGTGCTGCTCCTGGGGGGGGGCTCTTCCACTGGTGCTGCTCCTGCCTCCAGAAACACACTGTCCACGTGCACACGGGTAGACTTACTGGAACCGTGGGGGCGCGCTGCGAATTACAGCCACAAAGCAGCCCCTTCCCTCACACACCCCCACCTCCCCCCCCCCCTGCCACCACCACCTCCACCACCTCCACCCACCGCTCCCCCATAACTATAAACTGTGAATTGGTTGCAGAGAATGAAAGGGAACAATTGTAGCATTCACCAGAGCCAGACTCTATTTTGCTTTGGCGTTTTTTTTTCCTTCTCCCCTGAAGATGCGAGTGGTGTTCTCTTGGCGTACCGGGCGCTGAATGAGTTGAGTTTTTTGTTTGTTTGTTCGTTTGTTTTTAGCAATGAAGCCGGACCCTTGTGAACTTTTTCTTTTTTTGATCTTGTGTCCTAATAAGTTATAATGAAGAGCCACACTCACCACAGTGGGGAAACGAGGCGCTTGTTTTGACCCATGGCCGGGTGGGGGATGGGGGTGGGGGGGGTGAAGGTGATATTTCTGTTGGTTTGTCTGAATATGTGGATGTCGGGGTGAGGGTCTTCTGGCCTCGTCCGCTTCTCATCTGAAGGTTTTTCCCACAAGTTCATAGGAAGGATGTATGAAGGCAACGTAGGGTTAAGAAGAAGATGTTTGAGACCTGCTCTCAAACTGGCACTGAGGGAGTTAAGTAAGGGATTTGAGACTCTGAGGGCTACACAGCAAGTACCATATCTGGAAACGTTTTGAAGCTAGTTATTCAATAATAAACATTGTTATTATTATTATTATTGAGTAAGTTGGCCGATTTTTTTTTTATTTTTTTTTTTTGTATCACATCAAAGCACAGAGAAGCGGGGCTTTGTAAGGACAGACAGGGAGTGAAAGACAGACGACAATAACAACAACAACGCAAAGTAGAGCCAACGGTTCGCCTGCCAAAGCGCTGCCTTCGGTAAAACGTCTCGGGAGGCGGGCGGCGTAAGGATACGGCGACGTTAATAACGTTTAGAAGCCCGGCGTTCACGTTCCACGTGACGGCGGCAGCGGCGAGAGCAGCAAGAGACGGGAGCGCGCGTCGAACGAAACGGGGTCGCGACGGAGACGAGCGACGGGTGTTCCGAAAAAAACCCGCGGAGAGATGGCGGAATCGTTCTTCCCTTCCCCACTTTCATGTCAGGCCTGGGAGGCTTTGGATTTCATGTCTGGCTGTTGAGCAACGCAACGTGTTCCGTTTCAATTGTGGATGGGACCGGGAGCAAGGGCTTGGATCCCCTGTAGTCTAACAATTTATCTTCTAACTTTTACTGTGTAAAAAAAAAAGTATCTGTGTGTATATATATATAAATATATATATATAATGTAGGTTAACAGCCTTGAATTAGGACAGACAGGTTTTATATGCCAATGATGAAAGTAGTAGCATACTTCCACACCCCACTAAAAGTAGCCTAAAAACCTCTCTCTGTATTTGATTTTTAGATCGCCTCGTGTAAAATATTAAAAAGGGACCTCACGACTAATTTAGAACAATGGATAGGAATGGCGTTAACGCCTTTATTTTGAAATGTATACATTTTTGTTGACACAAATGATTAACACTGATGCGACCGTTTACACCATTTCCCTGATGATTCCAGGACAGTGTTGAACATTTAAATTGGGGTTTTACCATGTTCCTCTTGTTTACGTTTTGTGTTTAGAGTTTTAATGGGAATTTGTTTGTTTAGAATTTTTGCAGATGGAGAATGTCAATAAAAGTATTTACTCTTTAATGTGTTCAGCTTCCTGTTCTGTAAGGTGTGAGTGGAGGGAGAGAAGAGGTTCCTACAGGCTACCAAAGTAGACCGATGGGTAGATGGTTCTTTGATTCTCTTCAAAGTGGAATCGTCGTACGTAGGGTTCCTAATTCCTACTGGTACCTTTGCCTATGATTTTTAGACCCCTTAGTGACCTACCACAAAATCAAATCAGCTGATCGACAGCACATGTTGGATGAGGCTCTTGGGTACTGTCATGTGTGTTTTTTTTTACTCACACCAAGCCTGAGTAGGCGGAATCTTTTTTTTTTTTTTTTTTTAAACTTAAATCTTTAACAGTTTCCTGTGACATTGCAGCAAACTTGCAAACCACAAACAAATACAAATAAAAATGAACATAACACTGCTTGGGGATTGCATTCATATTTTCACAGCCTTTCAGATTAGTGTATCTATGAATTATCTTTCCAGTTCAGTGTCGTCTATTTGAGTCTTGTATTGAGTCAATTTTTCCCATTTTCTGTCCAGCTTCTTGTAGTCTTAGGATGTGTGTCAATTTTTCCATTAGAAAGATTTCCTCCACAATCGTTAGCCATTGGTCTTTCGTTGGTGGTGTTTCCTAGTGATAGCCTTCTTACATGCTACCAACAGCGGAATCATTTTTACTTGTGTATGAAATTAGTTTTTACAGTGAAGCGGAGATTGCAGTCTCCCTTGATTGCCCTGCCCGGTAATTACTACTTTCTGTGTTTGTTTTTTTAATTTCTTTCCATTATTTATCAAGTCATCTGGAAACGACACCACCACATACCAGTTTTGCAGAATGTGGTTAATCTGGTATTTTCTCCTGAGTGCAACAGGTCTACTGGAGCTTGGTGTCATCAGCATATTTAAATAAAGCGCAATGTGTTTCTCTAATCTGAAATTCATTGTCAATTGAAAATGATAAATGTGATCAAAAATTATAACCTGTGGTGAACACAGGACAAAAGTACTCCACAGCAAGCAGTGTGTGAGTACGCAGTTCACTCAAACCATCTAAATCCTCGAAACATATTAATGTGGGTCTCAATGGTACTGTGTCCCCTACTACCATGGAAATCCCTTTCCCTCTGCTGGTCTGGTGTAGGGCTTCTCATCCTTCTCAGCATGAGAAGGGGGGGGGGGGGGGGTGTTAGGTTTTGATTTTTGGATTTAGGGCTAGGGATTACTTTTAGGGTTTGGTTTTGAGGTTTGGGTATTCAGAATTTCTTAATCTTTTTCTTGTTTAATTTCTACATTTTTTTTTTTAAATTCTCAATTACTTCTCATCTGTATTTTGATTTATTTGTTTGACTAACGTTTTTAGGATCAAACAATGCCCCAATTGTAACCTCAACAATAAAAATAACTAATTTAATAACGGCAGTAGTAGTAGCTCAGTGGGTAGAGCAGGTGGACAGAGCGGGGCATCTGATAACCATAGAGTGGGTGGTTCGATCCCCTTGATCTCCTCCAACTGTCGAACCTAATGTACTGATTGTATGTTGTTTTGGACAAAAGCGTGTGCTAAATGCCCCCTTTACCTTTCAAATTATACCTCAGCCATGGAGACATGTCTCTTTTCAATAATGACATAAAAAAGACAACAAAAATCTCATAGTGACTCGAAACTTTAATTTCTTATAAAATACATAAATAAAGCATTTGCATGTGGCATCAGGGAGCATGTGCGTGATATCTACCACTCAAAACAGGCATACAGTTCACACAAAAGAAAAACACTGTCAAGAAACAAAGGCCCTCACTTCTGTTTGGAAATGCATTGTGGGTATGTGCCATCCGTCAAGGTTCTGGACTGAACCTGGATGAGATGGATGCAGTTAGCAGGAAGAATAGCGGGTGTGGTTTGCTGCGTGTGGCACAGATCAACAACCAGCCTAAGCCACCGTCGCCGTGCAGGTAAACTGACATGAACCAAACGAACCTCTGCACAGCAATCACTCGTAGATATGTCTGTATGGTTCAAGGTGTCTCCCATTTAGAAACGCAAACACTATCCGCAGAGGTCAAAACAATACTACACTGAGTTTGGTTCCGAAGATGGATAATTAAAGAGGAAATTCCCCAAATTATATAACAAAAAAAAACTAAAACAAGACAAGCGGCTTAGATACTTCAACCCATTAATTTGCTTACAGTAAACGATTGCAAAAATGAACAGATCTCAAGAAAAGATTTTTCATCCAACACAAGGCAAAAGAAAAAAAAAAAAGAAACCAATCACTTTTGGAACATTGCGTTTCCTAGTGATTGCACTGATTGCACATGATCAAACAGCTCCAGGTTCAACACGATAACGTTGAAGGGGAACTCAATCAAACAGGCCACTTGAACAGGGACCGCCCAATCCAACCAAAAAGGCATTAACGCACATCAAACATTCACCGAATCACGTGCACATGCTCCAGTTCTCCCAAACTTAGAGTGGGGGTGAATCGCGTCAAAGTTTGTGTGCATCCGTGGTTCCAAACTGAAAATGAGTCGATTTCCGACCCATTTCTGTGTAAACCTAGTGGTGAGAGCGGCCGGTTTGAGGCAGTTGACGCCTCACATCTACGATTACACACACACACACACACACACACACACACACACACACACACACACACACACACACACACACACACACACACACACACACACACACACACACACACACACACACACACACACACACACACACACACACACACACACACACTCACTCACTCACTCACTCACTCACTCACTCACTCACTCACTCACTCACTCACTCACTCACTCACAACAGTTAACGGTTCTCGTGGCGACTCACTCGCTCATAGCGCTGCTCACCAGTCAACCACGCGATAGAGACAGAAAACAAGGACGAGAAAAAACAAAAAACGATTATAAAACAAAGTACGCATCAGGACATTCCAAAAACTGACAAAATATTTTTGCGGTACAAGAGAACTCTGCGCCGACTCCCACGCCGACCGTCTGATACAGCACGCAGCCCAGCCCAACCGGTAAGAAAAAAATAACAACTGACCTCGCTGTTTCCGACAGGCCGATATGTTGGGGGCACACACCCCTCCCCCTCCCCATAGACTCTAGATTAAAATATTCTGTACACTTTTTTTTTTTTTAAGAGCTGCTGCAAAATAGCACGTCTCTCGCTTTCAGAGCAGCAACAATGACGACTGCATTTCAGGCCCGCTGCTCTTGGGAGGTTTTTCCATTTCGTTTCGTTTCCCTCGCACAGCCAAACAGGACTCCCGTGCCGTGCCCACTGGTATAAATAAGCAACAAGTGCGTGTGTGTGTGTGTGTGTCGACATTTTCTTTGTGTGCTTTAAAAGGAAAAAAAAGAACTTGATTTTTTTAGTATAAAAATATCTCAGGGCAAATTTGACCTTTTTTTGGCTAGTTCATTAGCGATTCGAATGTGATTGTTGCTAACCTCATAAGTCCCCCTTGAGAGAAGAAATGAGAGAGAGAGAGAGAGACGCACACCTGGAGCATCAGCAGATAGTCTCTCTCTCTCTCTCAGGACAAATGACGCATGAGTGCTACAAGCTAGCAGCTATATGGGGGTAGGTGGGTGGGCGGTGGTAATCTTCCTACCGGTAGATAACAACAAAGTGTGTGTGTGTGTGTGGTTGTGTGTGTGTGTGGGGGGGGGTTGTGTGTGTGTGTGTGTGTTCGTCTAGGCGGGCGGGGTCTTGAAGGCCCCCCAGGCGTGGAAGCAGCGCGTGAAGCAGTGCGGCTCGTTGCCCTTCCGGACCAGGCGCAGCTTGCGCGGGTGCTCCGTCTCCTTGGCGCGCATGTGCTGGATGTACACCTGGACAGCGGGGACACACATCATCATCATCATCATCATCATGGCTGACCCAGAGACAGTGCTGTGTGTCCTGTATGCCCTCCTTCAAATCTGGGGCAAAATGTTAGCGAGGACGTGTTAGCAACATGTTAGCTCAAAATGTTGGCTAGAACGTGTTAGCAAAATGTTAGCTAGAACGTGTTAGCAAAATGTTAGCTAGAACGTGTTAGCAAAATGTTAGCCAGAATGGCGATGAGTTTCCTATTCTGGGATGAATGTGGGGAGAAAGGCAGGCAAGATCGTTTCGTGATTTCTTGTGGGGGTTCAAGGATGCACACACGCACACACACTTACCTGGCAAGCTTTGAGACTCAGTTTGATCTCCACCTGGCTGGTCTGGGTGCCCACCCACATGTACACCTACAGGGAGAGGAGCAGAAGAGGATAACAAAAAACAGTTGGGAGCGTGTTGGTACAAAACCGGCATCATACCGTCTTACTGTAGTTCCCCCAGGTGCGGACATTTGTGATGTCACTAATGTACACGAACCTCCTTGCCGTTGTCCAGCAGCATGATGTCGTCATCGGCGAGGTCGTCCTGGCAGAAGTCGGAGCACTTCTCCGACACGGAGAAATAGCCCTTCTCGTTGGAACACCTTTGGACGGGGGGGGGGACAGAAGAAGTCATGAACTAGCTCGCTAACTAGCAAGCGTTGTAGTAGCCAAACTAAATGGAAGGGCTGATTGTGATGTTCAGCATGAATTTCAAGTAATTGTGATGCTAGATATAAACTGTGCCATGGCTGGCATCGGCACCTCGTCTCGGAGAAGGGTAACCAGATGTTTTCTGAGGTTGGCTCACCTGAAGAGTCGAGCGTATTTCATGTAGTCCGCGTCCTCGTCGTATTGCTTCTGGGAACCAATCCCCACCCAGAAGAAGTTCTCTGGCTCCTCCCCCTCGTTAATCACCTAAAAAAAATGGACATGATGCACACAAAGAGCTTAGAGAGCCAGTGGACCCAAAACCCTTTTTTTGGTTGTTTGGTACAACACACCTCTCTCCTACCCAGAACTATCCAAAACACATCTTTTTACATTTAATAGTTTTCCAATTCCAACGGAAACAGTAAGGTTCACCAAAACTTGAAACCTTTAGCACTGGTGAAGCTACTGGTGGATCTCGTCTCGTTCTCCACCCTCAGTCTGCCTCCACCTCCTCCCTAGGTCCTCTACTTCCTCCCAAGCTCCTCTCCTCCTCTGAATCTGATGCACTACTGCACTCTAAAACACTGTAAAACACTTTAAAAACACTAGCTACCTCAACTTTACTTTTTATATTATACTAGGCCCCCGCCTAGTACAGTGTTGATTGTTTACCGTTATCGTCTATTGTTGTTGTTTATCTTTTACTGTTGCGCACCAACCACCAAGTCAAATCAAATTCCTTGTATGGGCAAAGCTACTTGGCAATAAACATCTTTCTGACTTCTGACTACTTCCTCCCTTCTCCCTTCATCCTCCACTAGCCTCGTCCCACTCCCACTCGTCTTAATGTCTGCCTCCGGTCAGTACTCTCACAGTGCCGCGACACCCGACCCCTGCGTCCGGGTTCGACACGAGGAGTCCCCCTCACCTGTTTGCTGTAGGTGTCGTCGAACATGCTGTTCATGATGTCCTCGGCCAGCTTGGCCTCGTCGGGGTCGGCGGCGCGGCCCACCCAGGTGTACACGATGCCCTGGTTGTCTGTGCTCTCAAACGGTACCTGGGGACCGCATACACACACACACACACACACACGTACACACACACACACACACAATCACGCACACACACACACACACACACGCGCACGCACACACACACACACACACACGTGTGTTTACAAAGGAAGCAGCTGCTCTGTGAAACACAAGAGGCGGTCGAAGGCCACCAGAGGCCAGCGTGACCTCACTTCCCCTTCCCTTGCGGGATGTGGACTGGACTGCAGACATCTTATCTGACAGGACTTAGGAGAGCACTGTTGTGTTTCTGTTGTGATTTCCTGTCTTTTTTTTTTTTTGGTATTGTTGTAAAGTTGTCTGCGGAAGGTGCTATATATGTCACTACCATTCATGCGGTTTGGTATATCTATATATAAAGGGTAAAAGGGGCATTTAGCAGACGCTTTTGTCCATAGCAACTTACAATCAGTACATTTGTGGGGTTCAACATGTGGACAGTCGGAGGAGGGGGATCAAGGGGATCGAACCGCCGACCCTACGGTTAGTGGACGACCTGCTCTGTCCACTGAGCTACTGAGCTACATACTGTATATGTATATATTTATGTATACTGTATATTTATGTCTTTGTGATAGTTGTGGTCCTGTGGAGCTCAGTTGGGAGAGCATTTCATTAACGTGGGCAGAGTTACAGGTTTGGATTGAGCCATGCTAAACATGCATGCTCCCATAGTATTTGGTGGGAAAAAGCCTTGTATATATTATAGCATACATCATGCAGCGTGAGGTATATCTATACGTGATTTCAACAGCTTTATGGCAACTGTAGTGCCGTGTGACGGCAAATCTTCACCTTGAGAATGAAGCAGAACTCTGAGTTGAGGTTGCTGGAGTCCGTTACAATCTGGATGGTCCTGAAAGACACAAGAAGAACCCCTTCAGAACCCCTCGCCAGTTACCCAGACGTCAGACCAGTGAGTTGGTTATGGAGAGGTGTGGAACTTGAGGAGTCACTGGCGAAGATGTTTTGAGACTTAAAGGAGGTAGTTAAGTCACCAAAATGTGTGAGAATGGACTAGTTACTGACTGAGTCTAAGGAGACTAGGCTATTTAAGGCCCCTTTAACACACGCAGACTTTCCCTGCAAGGTTCCAGAACATTTCCTGCATCAGTCCAGTCATCGTAACGCGCCAATGCTTTTCCTGTGATTTGTTAATATCAACACCGCTTATTTCTAACATAACAAGTTCATATCAGTACAGCTTGTTTAGTTTACAAACAAGGTCATATCAATACAGCCTATTTTATCTAAAAACAAGCTCCTTTTTTTCAAGAACGGCTGGAAATTGGCCAAATCCCGAAATAAGCGAGCTCTCCTAATTCTGCAAGTTTCATGGCGGCTGGCGTCCATAAGTGCCGCTTCACCGCCATCTGCTGTGCATCACGAACACCATTACAGTGACAGGGCAACAAACCCCCCACTACGTCGCTGCATTTGTGGAACACGGGAAAACTGCAGGCGGCGCCTTAAAAGTTGAATCCCAGGAATTTACCGGAAAACGTGAAAGAGGCTTATTACCATTGTTATTATTATCACCATTACCATCACCATGCACCATACAGACTGGCTGCCATCTACTGCCATTTACTGTCCTCACTGACTGTGCTTTTTGCATTGTCAATACTACAAATATTCTTACAGAATTAATATTTTGCTGCCATTACCATTACAATTGCCTTTTTGCAGTGTTTACAGTTTTTGTAGAAATGTCCTCTCAATTCCTTTGTATGTCTTGCCATGTGAAGGAATTAACAAAAAAGCTACTTTGACTTTGACTTTAGCTGTGATGTCACAGAGTTACTGAGATTTTCCGATGACTAAAACGAAGTGTTTTCCGCTCGGTCACCGGGTGTGTGTGTGTGAGCGGCTAATCCCGCTACTCCCTTCCTTTGTGAGAGTTTTTTGGGACTCGACTCTGAGAGGGTGACCGATATGTCTAAAGGCGTTTAGAGCGGACAAGGGTGGCGAAAGGGGCGGAGGAGTGTGTGTGCGGTGTGAGAGAGAGAGAGAGAGAGGGGGGACGGGCGCCCACCTGGTGCAGAGCGCGCTGCCGTTGGTGCGGATGTGGTAGAGCGAGGGCTGGGCGGCGTCCATCTTCTGCTTCCTCTTCCCCTTGTGGATGATGAACTTCCTCTTGAAGTGGGACAGGAACTTCAGGTTCTCCTGCTGCTGCGTCATGCGCACCACCTGGGGAGGGGGGGGGTAGAACACGACACGGACGTTGAGACACAGCGGGACACATAAAGGCCCTGGATGGAAACGGGAAGGGTTGACGGCTTTTCGTTTCAGTGAAACGTTTGACGCACTACTTTTCATGGCGTCATTCTTTCGTTAACTCAATAACTCAGAGCACTTCCAAAAACAACACTTACAATAAATAACTAGAAAATGAAAGTGTACAAGAAAACAAGATAGTGTAATTCCACACAAGGAATTACTTGTGCATAGGAACCACGCCCGTAATCATAAATTTAGTTGAGGTGGGGATCGGACCGCCAACCCTCCGGTTGTGGAACCCACACTCTACCCACTGAGCCATGTCGCCCAGTTGACAGACAGAAAGAAATGAATGGAGTCAAATGTAACAATGGAGAGCGAGGCTCAATGTTATCTCTATGAGAGGTTTTTCGCATTTTTAATCGCAAATATCTCAAAAAGTATATATAATGAAAAATACATAGCTGCTATATGGAAGTAGATCTTTGTAATACAGTTTGAATGAAATCTCGAGGTGCAGTCGTTCAGCCTCCATCAATTGCACAAATTTGGTGTGAAGAAGAGTAAGATGACAAAAAGCTAAATCTAGTGCATTCCGATGCACAATGAAATGGAACATACACCTTCTTCTCCAACTATTCCTCACACACACACACACACACACACACACACACACACACACACACACACACACACACACACACACACACACACTGTCTTGGCTCTCCTCCCTACCTCCAGCTTGCCAGGGAAGAGGCTCTCAAACTTCTTCTGCAGGGAGAAGGTGAAGGTGAGCCAGCCCATGTTGGAGGCCTGCCGGCCCTGCCAGAAGTACACCACGCACTGGAAGTCTTCCTCCGTCTGCCGGTCCTCCTCATCCTCCCCCTTGGCACCTCCTCCTCCTCCTCCTCCTCCTCCGCCTCCCCCACCCTCCTTCTTCTCCTCGTCGTCCTCGTACTCCACCGGCACCCAGTACCTGTGAGGAAGAGGAGGCGGGTGAGGAGGAAGATCGGGCAAAGGGAAAGCTGTCAGCACCAACACTGGTCCAGTGTAGCTGGAGCGAGGCGTTAACACTGCTAGGGTAAGGGGTTCGATTCCCGCTGGGTCCG
This sequence comes from Urophycis tenuis, assembly GCA_036785325.1. Classification (NCBI taxonomy): domain Eukaryota; kingdom Metazoa; phylum Chordata; class Actinopteri; order Gadiformes; family Phycidae; genus Urophycis; species Urophycis tenuis. The sequence continues at coordinate 460,530 of JAXIVH010000036.1, read as the reverse complement.
CCCATACGACAGTTCACCTTCATGTGAATTATAAGGGGCCTAGCTGCCTAGTGTGGCACCCAAGTTATTTTTGGAATAACAATAACAGCTGGAGTTCCTTGTGGCGATGGCTGTACATCTGAAGCACGGTAGTTGAAATATATATTTTTTTAAATCTAAAACATTTCCATATGATCACAGTGTAATTATCCCAGGCACGTGTTGTAAGTTGCAAAAAAAAGTTAATATCACACTTGTTTCATTGCAACAGCTGTGTCTGATTAGCTGAAAGTATGAAGTCATTCATGTTCATTCATTCCTGCAAGTCACGCGCACACACGCACACGCACGCACACGCACACACACACACACACACACACACACACACACACACACACCTGCAGAGGAAGACGTAGCAGTCTTGTGTGTGGAAGTGTCCGAACTCCTCCTCTGGCAGGCGGGCGAACTTCTTGCCCTCCAGCACGAAGCCCTCCATCCCGTCCAGATCCTCGTTCCACTCCTCCATCATCTGCTCCGCCTGCAGCGGGTGGAGAAAGGGAGGTTATAACATCACCCAGTGATGCACATCGACCGCAGCAAGACACACAGCTTTCAGACCGCCTTTGTGTGTGTGTGTGTGTGTGTGTGTTTATGTGTGTGTGTAAAGGGTAAAGGGGCCTTTAGCAGACACTTTTGCCCAAAGCGAGTTACAATCAGTACATTTGTGAGGTTCGACATGTGGACAGTTGGAGAAGGGGGATCAAGGGGATCGAACCACCGACCCTACGGTTAGTAGACGACCCACTCTGTCCCCCCGCTCGACCCACTGAGCTACTGCTGGCCTATATGTGTGAGTGTGTGTGTGTGTGTGTGTGTGTGCGTCTGTGTGTGTGTGTGTGTGTGTGTGTGTGTGTGTGTGTGTGTGTGTGTGTGTGTGTGTTACCTCGGTGAGGGGCATGGGGGGTTGTCTGGGGAGGAAGAGGGCGGTGAGGTCTGCCTTCATCTGGTCTTTCTGCTCTGCATCCTTCTTCACCTGGGGTGTGTGTGTGTGTGGGGGAACATAGGAGGCAGATGAGCAACACACATCTTTTACCTGTTTGAAATGGATGTGAAGCTGCATGTTAGCGAGACACACAAAGTGCTCACCTTGCCCTGCAGGTTGTCACTCTGCTGGACGGTCTCGGCTGCTCTGGTGTAATCCACCTTGAGCACGTCATCCCAGTTCTTAAACTTAGACTTGAACACCTGGAGCGAGACAGCCAGAGAGACAAAGAGAGGGAGAGAGCGACAGACAGTGAGATGGTTTGAACAAATATTATGTACAGCGTATGTCTAAATACTAGACACAAGTCAAAACATGTACAGCGTATGTCCAAATAGATAAGTCAAAACAACAATAAAGTCATCGTATAAATATAAAACAAATGTCCACATAAGTCAAAGTAAAAAAAAATAAACTAAAAAATATGTAAAATAACAACAAATAATTCACAGCAAAACAATACAGAACATGTCAAAATAACTCAAAAGCCATAGCAAAAACATAACACAAATAAAAAACCCCTACATAACACATAAAACATAAAAGGTAGGGATGACTCCCCATCAAAACAAATACAGCATCCACACGCTCACACTCACACACACACACACACACACACACACACCACACACTACAGTTAACGGTTCTAACACACACACACACACACTCACTTACTACAGCTAATGGTTCTAACACACGCACGCACACACACACACACACACACACACAAACACTCACTTACTACAGTGAACAGTTCTAACACACACTCACTCACTCACTCACTTACTACGGTTAACGGTTCTAACACACACCCCCCCCTGGGCCCATCAGCCGGCCCTGGGCTCCAGCACCCACCTGGCACTCGGTGCCCTCCAGGTTGCGCGTGACGCAGGCGTGTTTGGGCCGGTGCAGCATGGAGCAGATCTCCTGGCCCAGCTTCAGGGCCGCCGCCCGGACCAGCCGGGGGGACTTCCTCCCTATCCAGATGAACACGTCCGACCAGCAGTCCAGGATGTACACCCCCTTAGTATCCAGCAGGGACTGTAACTGAGGGGGCGGAGAGGGGGAGAGAGAGAGAGAGAGAGAGAGAGAGAGAGAGAGAGAGAGAGAGAGAGAGAGAGAGAGAGAGAGAGAGAGAGAGAGAGAGAGAGAGAGAGAGAGAGAGAGAGAGAGAGAGAGAGAGACAGAAAGAAAGCGGGAGGGAGAGACAGACAGACACAGAGAGGGAGAGAGACAGACAGACACAGAGAGGGAGAGAGAGACAGACAGACAGAAAGAAAGCGGGAGAGAGAGACAGACAGACACAGAGAGGGAGAGAGACAGACAGACAGACAGACACAGAGAGGGAGAGAGAGAGAGACAAACACAGAAGGGGAGAGATGAAAGGGGATGGTGGGGGAGGGGGCAAGAAGATGGAAAACAGGAGAAAAGAGGAGGGCGTCAGAACAGGACTCATGATGAATAAACCATGACTCCTGGTGCTCTGGCGCACAGCAGCCACCGTACCAGTCTGAGTTCGGGCAGGATGTCCAGCTTGACCTTGCTGTCCTTGTGCTCCACAGACAGCTTGTAGTTAATCTGAGGTAACTCCAGGTAACCCAAGCCCAGGCCCACCTGCACACACACACACACACACACACACACACACACACACACACACACACACACACACACACACACACACACACACACACACACACACACACACACACACACACACACACACACACACACACACACACAATAAAAACATGAATAGTCATGAGCTTTTAGCCGATCTGCTCCCCGCCTATGGAACTCTCTCCCACCAGACATTAACACTTCTGACTCTGTCTCCACCTTTAAATCACGCCTAAAAACACACTTATTCCGATTGGCGTACTCTGTCACACACTGACAGAGTATGCCACTACTGTTACTTGTTACTTGTTTTTAACTTGTCTATAAGGTGTGCTTTGAAAGGTGCCTTTATATAAAATGCATTATTATTAATATTATTATTATTATTATTATTATTATATAATCAACTGGAGCTGCTCCACGGACATCGCGGGCATTTCTGCATTTTCAGCAGAAACTTGGGACGCGATGCCGGGGGGAGAGCGAGCCTTACAAACGATGACATAAGCAAGTCGGCCTTCGTCCCGCGGCGACGGCCGGCGGTACCTTGTAGAGTTTGGGCCTGACGGGGGAGAAGTCATCCGGGACGTGCTTCTTGATCTCCTCCGGCTGGCCCCCCAGGGCCTCCCAGAAGCCCGGGGGCTCCTGGCTCTGGCCCAGCGTGGTGATCTCTGCCTTGCCCTTGCGCTCGTTCTTGTTGATCTTCTCCGCAAACAGCCTGAGTGCGCACACACACACACACGCAGGCACACGCACACGCACACACACACACACACACACACACGCACACACACACACACACTCGTTATTCATACGTTCTGCGTTCTGCGCCAATTTTAATGTTTTTTTTTCTGTTTCTGCAAAAATAGTCCAGTTGGTTGCAGTGGACTGGGTTCGATCCCCATTGTCTGAAACCCTGACCTGCAGGCATCCTTGAGTTTGTTAATGTATCACATTTCCCTGTAAGTCTCTGTGGATAAATGTTATTGAACAGCAAAAAAAACTACATTCAACACCCAGTCCCAACCACAACCAAACCGAGCCCCCCCCCACACACGCCCATGGATGCTAAGGTGTGTGTATACGTGCGTGGAAGTGTGTGCTGGTGTGTGTACTGTGGCAACCCGGGCCGTACACAGAGGCCCTGGCAGCCCAGGGGACAGGTCAGGCAGGGAATTTACCCCCTTTTTCCCCCAGAGGGCGCTGGGGATCGCTTTAGAGGGGCACCACTTAGGATAATGGGAAACACCTGCCCAGGAGGAAGGTGATCAATGGCAGGTGAGTATAAAAGTAGAACAATCAGTTATGTCTCGAGTCTCTCAGGTCGTGGCAGCGAGAGGCGACAGTCCGGTCCAGGTTTCCTTTCTGGGTCGACCCATTCCCCAAGCATCTGGACCAAGGGGACGAGAGAACCTACCGAGGCTCACGGAGCCCAGTCTTTTTTGGTTATAGTTAACCTGCAGGGCGATAGTCAGCCCGTCTTTTGTGTTTGGACAAATAAATGCGCCTTGGAGCGGCTTTTTCCTAAGCTGAGACCTGTGGTGATTTGGGGGAAGGGGACGCTACGGCACCAGGGTACCACATATGGTGGAGAACGCAGGCAATCCGACCGCGCTACGGAGTTCATTTTTACTTTTTTTTTTTTTCTCCTGGTGGAACACCCGACCCCGAATGCAGGATCCCGACGGAGCCGCAATTGCGGCTGCCGCACTGAGGGACGCTGCCGAGGAACGTGCCCTCCTCCGACAAGCGGTCCTACGGCTCGAAATGCGCACAGCGCCCGCCTCAACGATCTCGGCGCCCACCAGCCGCCTCACCAAACTAGGTCCAGAGGATGACGTGGAGGCATACCTCGAGATATTCGAGAGGACGGCCCGGGGAGAGGGCTGGCCAGAGGAACAGTGGGCCCACATTCTGGCCCCCTTCCTCACTGGACCCGCCCAGCAGGCAGGTCAGGACTTATCACCCCAACAGGCAAGCCGGTACTCCACGCTAAAGCAGGCGGTCCTGGCGTACTATGGACACAGTCTTGCTGCCCGGGCCCAGCGGTTCCATGACTGGAGGTTCGACCCCATGGGTGCCGTGAGGTCCCAGATCGCCCAGCAGGGGCGGTTGATTAGGAGGTGGCTTACCGGCGACGACGGCCCCAGCGTTCTGGATCGGGTTCTGCTGGACAACACCATCCGCCAGCTTTCCCCGGACGCCCAGAGAACCCTCGCACTCAACCACCCGAACACGGTGGATGGACTGATTCGGCAGCTGGAGAACTGGCAGGTAGCCCAACAGCTTAGCGCCACCGCCCGGACACCGGTCCGGCCTGGCGAGACCCGGAGGAACAGGGACGTTTCGAGGCCCTCGGCCTTCGCTGGTGAAGGCCGACCCGGACCATGCCTCCTCACCACCTGTTGGGCGCATCAGGAGGCTGGAGGTCCCACCATCCCGGCTCGGGTGGGCGACCAGGACACTCAGGCACTCATTGACACGGGGAGTGTTGTCACCCTCCTACGGCCTGACCTAGCCGTCGGCAGTCCAGGGGAGCCTATTGAGGTGGCCTGCATACATGGGGACACTCGCACGTATGCCACGTGCCAGGTGGTGGTACGGACCCCCCGAGGGGCCTTCACAGTAAGGGCAGGGATCGTACCCAACCTCCCCGTGCCCCTACTGATCGGGAGAGACTGCCCCATCTTCAGCCGGCTATGGAACGCCGAACCAGGTTCCAGGCCGCCACGACGCCAGCCGAGGCAACGCGGCCGACGCGTTCGACACGCCTACGGAGCTCGGGCGGCCCACTCCTCCCCAGCCGAGACGTCGGAAGAGGGAGACGGCAGCGGGGGAGACGGTCCTACACCACCAGGCACCCCAGCCCGCCCGATCGGTGGGGCTCCCCGGCCGGACCAATCAGGAACCCCAGACACCATGACGGCGTCTGAGAAGTCCGCCGTTCTAGGGGAAACGGAGAGTTCCCCCCTTACGGAGCTCTCTGATTTTCCTCCTACCGGGAGGGGAGGGGACCGGTCCGGACGGTTTGCCACCGCCCAACTACAGGACGACAACCTGAAACACGCCTGGAGTCACGTCCTCTCCCACGAAGGCCAGGCCAGGGAATCAGTGAGTACCCTACCTCACCCACATTTCGGCACCAGGTCGGGCTTACTATACCGGGTAATGGAGAGGGAGGGAGCAGTCACGGAGCAACTGGTAGTACCTCGACAGTATGTCAGTAAGGTCCTCTTCATGGCACACACTCACCTCTTAGGGGCCCACCTAGGCATGGACAAAACTAGAGATAGAATCCTAGACCGGTTCTACTGGCCAGGGATAAAGAAAGACGTTACTGAGTATTGTCAGGCGTGCCCGGAGTGCCAGCGCACGGCCCCGAAACCCTCCACCCGGAGTCCGTTGATCCCGATGCCCATTATAGAGGTACCGTTTGACCGGCTGGCTCTAGACATTGTGGGGCCTCTCCCTAAGACCAGCCGGGGTCACCGGTATATCCTGGTCCTGGTAGACTATGCGACCCGCTACCCTGAAGCCCTGCCCCTCCGTGCCGCCACCGCTAAGGCAGTAGCCCGGGAGCTAATGCTGCTTTTTAGCCGGGTGGGGATAGCAAAAGAGATTTTAACGGACCAGGGGTCATGTTTTATGTCACGTGTTTTAAAGCAACTGCTTAGTCTCCTGCAGGTGAAGCAGCTGAGGACATCGGTATATCACCCCCAGACGGACGGGCTCGTTGAGAGGTTCAACAAAACCCTTAAACAGATGCTAAAGAAGGCCATGGAGGTTGATGGGAAGAACTGGGACCAGCTCCTCCCCCATGTCCTCTTCGCGGTTCGTGAGGTACCCCAGGCCTCCACTGGGTTCTCCCCTTTTGAACTGTTATACGGACGACGGCCAAGGGGACTACTGGACCTAGCAAAAGAGGCTTGGGAGAGCCAACCCTCCCCACATCGTACCCTGGTGGACCACGTCGAACAGGTACGGGAGAGAATGGCTCAGGTCTGGCCCATAGTCCGGGAACACCTACGCCACGCACAGCAGGCCCAGGCCCGGACCTACAACCGGGGGGCACAGCTGCGCCTCTTCCAGCCGGGTGAGTTGGTCCTGGTCCTCATTCCGACAGCTGAATGCAAGTTTCTGGCCAAGTGGCAGGGACCGTACGAGGTGGTTGAACGTGTTGGGGAGGTGAACTACCGGGTGCGGCAGCCGGGGAGGCGTAAACCCACCCAGGTGTACCACGTTAACCTCCTAAAACCCTGGAGGGTCGGGACAACCCCACCCAGTCCGGCTCCCTTGGTCCTGGCTGCCCGGCAAGCTGTACCGGACGTCCCGATGGGAGACGACCTCAGCCCTGCCCAGAAACAGGACCTCCGCGACGTTGTGTTGCAGCACCAGGACGTGTTTTCAGAGGTACCAGGGAGAACAACGGTCGCTCAACACGACATCCGAACAGCAGCAGGCGTCACGGTGTGCGTACCACCGTACCGGGTCCCAGAAGCCCGTCGGGTCGCCATACGAGCAGAGGTCGCCAAGATGCTCCAGCTCCGGGTGATCGAGGAGTCCCACAGCGCCTGGGCCAGCCCAGTCGTCCTGGTCCAGAAGCCAGATGGCTCCTTTAGATTCTGTAACGACTTCAGGAGACTGAACGAGGTCTCGGAATTCGATGCCTACCCCATGCCTCGGGTAGATGAACTAATAGAGCGGCTCGGGCCTGCTCGCTACCTCACCACCCTCGACCTCACCAAGGGTTATTGGCAGGTCCCCCTCACCAAAACCGCCCGGGAGAAGACGGCGTTTGTGACCCCAGGGGGGCTATATCAGTATACGGTACTCCCCTTTGGGGTACATGGCGCCCCCGCCACCTTCCAGCGCATGATGGACCGTCTCCTACGACCTCACCAGGCCTACGCTGCCGCCTACATTGATGATATTATCATCCACAGTGCCAGCTGGGACGTCCACCTGCGACACCTAAGGGCGGTCCTTGGGGAGCTGAGGAAGGCCGGCCTCACGGCCAACCCAGCCAAGTGTCACCTGGGCCTAGAGGAGGCCTCCTACCTGGGCTACAGAGTCGGACGCGGGAATGTCCGACCCCAGGAGGCAAAGATAAAGACCATCTTGGACTGGCCCCGCCCCACCACCAAGAAACAGGTTAAATCTTTCCTCGGGCTAGTGGGGTATTATCAGAGGTTCATTCCTGGTTTCGCCACAATGGCAAGCCCACTCCATGACTTAACGCGTAAGGCTCTGCCCGACAGGGTAACATGGTCGGAGGAAGCAGAGGGCGCATTCAGGCTCCTTAAGCAAGCCCTCTGCTCTGCACCCATACTACTAACCCCTGACTTTGCCCTGCCCCTAATAGTCCACTCCGACGCCTCAGAGGTGGGCCTCGGGGCGGTCCTCTCACAGGTCCGGGACAATGAAGAACATCCAGTGACCTACATCAGCCGGAAACTCCTCCCGAACGAACGGAACTACTCCACCGTGGAGAAGGAGGCCCTGGCCATCAAATGGGCCGTGGACAAGCTGCGGTACTACCTCCTGGGGAGGGAATTCACCCTAGTGACGGACCACGCCCCACTCAAGTGGATGGCAACTGCCAAAGACACCAATGCCAGGGTAACGAGGTGGTTTTTAGCCCTACAGGACTACCGCTTCAAAGTGGACCACAGACCAGGGAGGGAGCACGCCAACGCTGATGCCCTATCCCGACGGGACGCATGCCTCTGGGCAGTCAGAGGTGCCCCGGGCCTTCATCAAAGGGTGGAGGAGTGTGGCAACCCGGGCCGTACACAGAGGCCCTGGCAGCCCAGGGGACAGGTCAGGCAGGGAATTTACCACCTTTTTCCCCCAGAGGGCGCTGGGGATCGCTTTAGAGGGGCACCACTTAGGATAATGGGAAACACCTGCCCAGGAGGAAGGTGATCAATGGCAGGTGAGTATAAAAGTAGAACAATCAGTTATGTCTCGAGTCTCTCAGGTCGTGGCAGCGAGAGGCGACAGTCCGGTCCAGGTTTCCTTTCTGGGTCGACCCATTCCCCAAGCATCTGGACCAAGGGGACGAGAGAACCTACCGAGGCTCACGGAGCCCAGTCTTTTTTGGTTATAGTTAACCTGCAGGGCGATAGTCAGCCCGTCTTTTGTGTTTGGACAAATAAATGCGCCTTGGAGCGGCTTTTTCCTAAGCTGAGACTTGTGGTGATTTGGGGGAAGGGGACGCTACGGCACCAGGGTACCACAGTACGTGCACCTGTTGTTGTTGTTGTTGTTGTTTTTATTTACCTGGCTTTGGTGGTCCCACTGAGCGTGGCGTTGGCCCCCCTCCATACAAAGATTTCCAGGCCCGTGTCCAACAGGAAGACAAACCTACCGCAGGGAGAGGGAAGGAGAAGGTCAGGGCGTTGCCATGGCAACACAGAATATATGTAGAAAAAGGCTGTGTGTATGCGGCACACACACACACACACATACATTTAGTGCATTTAGCAGACGCTTTCATCCAAAGCGACTTACAAAGAGTACATTAGTCATAAGAAGGTGAAACATTTAATTGCTGCTAATACAGTAAGAAAGTAACCGGAACAAGTTTCAAGCATTTCAATTGCTAGGTTAACCATTGCTACTTTACAACATCTCTGGCTGTCTTTCTCGGACAGTGAAATATTCTAAATTGTGCGTGTGTGATGTTTGGTATACGTGTGTATGTTGCATATTGTTGAAATGAGGGATCTGTGTGTGTGTGTGTGTGTGTGTGTTTGTGTGTGTTTGTTTGTGTGTGTCTGTGTGTGCGTCTCTCTCACCGTGGGTCAAGGGAGGAGCCTTTAAGTGGCACAGACTCCAGACGGATATTCTTCTTGCCATAAACCCTGTATAACCTGTAATGACAGAATCAAACAGAGCATTACAGCCACGCATCTGAACCAACAGCAACCCGGTTTTCCTATTTAATACCATCTCACTACTTCCTGATTTGCATGTAAACCGCCCAAGTTGAGATGAAAAAAAATTAGCAGCCAGCAGCATGGCTAAAGGCACAATGCATGTTTCAATAGCAGAACCCAGGTGTTGACTTACTTGACAGGATAGTGTGTGTCCTCCACTGTATAGAAGCCACTAGCCGTTCCTCCCTCGATGTAGGAGATCTCATTATCAAACACCTGCACACAAACACACATGCAAGTCAGAGACATGCTTATAATTGCATTGATACTTGATGAACGCCGATGCTCCCAGACAGCCTTCTGAGGGCACCCTGACCATGTGATCACTCTAGCTTCAGTCTGCCATTGATTCCCTGTTGAAACCAGCTTTCAAAACCCACAAGGATGGACTGATGGCTGAGTTTCAGCGGGATACGGGCCAGAGTGGTCCGGGAAAGTGCAACCTGACCTCGAGTGTGTGTGTGTGTGTGTGCGTGCCTGTGTGAGTATGTGTGTGCATGTGTGCGTGTGCATGTGTGTGTGCGCATGTGTGCGTGTGCGTGCGCGTTTCCACCCCCCACTCACGGCGCTGAACTCCTCGCTCTCGTCGCCCATCTCCTCCCGGATGGTGCGGCACTCGGCGCCCAGGAAGTTGCGCAGGTTGACGGCGTGGATGGCGGAGCCGGCCTTCTTGTCCAGCGTGGCCTCCTGGCCGATCCAGTAGAAGATGTGCCAGTTCAGGGCGCCGTTGTCGTCCAGGAAAGTCTGCGCGGGGAGAGGCACGGCGGTGATGAGGATACACGCATCCACGGGTAATGGTTGTAATAGAGGTAATAGTGCTAGCGTGAGTATTAATAACAGCATAGCAGTAACATTAGCAATTATTATGGATGATGGGATTAGCAGCAACAGCATGACCATTAAAAGCCAATATAAGTCACGGTCAATACCGTGGAAATAGCATTAGCAAAGCGGTGTTATTCACAATGTCTTTTGCGATAAGTGTGGTCGAAGCAATGTCAATAGAATTGATATAAGCAGTGATATAACAGTGTTGCTAATATCACATGCTAATATGCTAATGCTAATATCCCAGTAATAATAGCAGCAATAGCATTAGCGTTATTAGCAGTTAGCACGAGCAGGGACATCGCTGTCATTCCTCTCTTTGGTCACCTTGAGGATGATGTAGCAGTCGGCCTCGTAGAACTTCCCATGCAGAGCTTCATCCACAGGCATGGGCACAAAGTTCTCAATCTGCCACACGGTCACACCTGGGATCTGTCGGGAGGAGAGACGAATAGAGACACCATCACAGCACGTCGACATTGGAACCCAAACTCACTGACACTCACTGCCACCTATTGAGGTGAGCCTGGATAGGGCCTTCAATAACATAAATAGCTGGAACAACCACAATCACTAATCCATTGTTTTAGCCTGCCTCCCATCCAGGTTAGTGGATCATTATCCACTACTCTGTGTGTGAAACCAAAACTAAAATAAGCCCGGATAGTGTAGTAGACAGGGTGACTCCCAGCTAAAAAGGTACTGGGTTTGATCCCCAATGTACACAGTCTACCTGTAGGCATCCTAGAGCAAGATGCCCAACTTCCATCAGCTCTTTAATTGTTTCAAATGAGTCATGTTGGATAAAAGTGTCACTAAAGTTGCAAGACGTAACCGTTATGTGCTCATCTTATCTTTTTAAATCCTATGTCTACTCTTCTACCCTCAGCAACTTTGAAGTGTGCTGAGAATCCAATAGAGAAACCCAGTCCATACATGTCCGACGTCCTCCACGAAGAACTCAGAGTAATCCAGGTGAGATTTATCCAAACTCTTGTCCCAGCGTCGCGTCTTCAGGTCGCCATACTTCAGGTCTCCGTTCTCCTGTTGGGGACCAAGTGGAGGTAAACAACCTTGGTTTTGACTCAACAAAGCCATTACCCAACCCACTAACCCCTCCCTGCACCTTAATGACCATGATACCTCAGTGTTGCTGAATACTTGACCCTGACTGGCCAAAAATATTCCATGGCTGTACAGTATAATTTTATAATATAATAATGGGGCACTCCTGCCTTTTAACAGTTTCACATCAATTTGCTACAAATCCAAAATTACAAACCAACCACAAATATCAACCAAATGTTTCCTTGATAATAACAGTAAGTGGTCTCCGTGGTTACCTCCAGGTTCTTCTTGTCTTGGGCCACGTCGCTCATGCCCTTCAGCACCTGCTTGGCCTGGTCGTCCTGCGCCGAGTCCTTCCTTCTCCTCAGCCTCATCTTCCTCGCCATGGGGTCGCGGGGGCTGGCGCCTGGGGGTGGGGAGGAGGGGTCACAGTCACATGCGTGTTATTTTAATGGTTTAAGACACATAACATGATACTCATACAGCCTAGGTAATGAAAGTGTATAAATGCATTCAGATACACACACACACACTTGATTACTTGATGCTTGATGCTTGATACTTGATACACACACACACACACACACACACACACACACACACACACACACACACACACACACACACACACACACACACACACACACACACACACACACACACACACACACACACACACACGCACAAAAACACACACCTCCTCCCGCCGCTGCTATGGTTGCGGGCGAGGCTCCAGCCAGCCTGAGCTGGTTCTGCAGGGAGAAGTCGATGTGGTAGAACTCAGCCGATCGGTCCATGGGCTTGGGAGGCATCACCAGGTTGGGGTTCTCCCGCACGTCCAGGACCTGGCGAGACGAGAGACACAGAAGGGTCTGGATCCAGCATGCCTGACGGCGGCTTCACCTGCCACATGTGGCCAACGGTCACATGACTTAATGAGGCCTATCTCAAGAGAGACAGAGGGTCTGGATCCAGCATGCCTGACGGCGGCTTCACCTGCCACATGTGGCCAACGGTCACATGACTTAATGAGGCCTATCTCAAGAGAGACAGAGTTAGTGTTTATATCGAGTTTTATTTTTATACACATTTTCTTATATGTGTTGGGTGTGTGGCAGTTTAGTGAGTGAGTGAGTGAGAATGAGAATGAGTGAGAGTGAGATACAGAGAGCGAGAGCGAGAGATACACAGAGAGTGCGAGAGACACACAATACAGACAGACAGACTTTAGCCTGGGTGGTCCCAGTCCGTCTGCCTAACGCACAAAGGATGAAAGCCTCCTCCCCAGGAAAGCCACAATTCACAAGAAAGTGGCCATTGAGATGACGGTTACCGTGGAGAACGGCATTGAAGTGAACGCCTGGAGTCTCTGTTTATAAGACTTGCTGCAGTGATGGAATAAACGTGTGTAAACACTGTAAATCAAAGAGGCAACATCACAGCCCATTATGTAAGTAGTACTCATGGTATTTGTATTGGCACTCAAAGAGGTTTTTAGAAATGTATACTCATTTTTTGGTATTTTTTTTAAATCTAATATATATAAAACTAGTTGTGGTTGAGATATGATGGTGGTGGTGAGTGAGTGAGTGGTGATGGGGGTGATGGAGGATAATGTACCTCTAGGTCGGTTAGGAAGTGGATGGCTTCAGGTAACGTCACTAGTCGGTTCTTGTTGAGCACCAGCTTCTTCAGCTTCCCGCACCTACACACACACACACGCACACGCACACACACACACACACAATACATCACACATGGCTTTACTAAGATGTGCATGCCTGGTCCTTTGAAGACAACTGCGTTGATACCACATTTAATCTCGGCGTAATATACAGTTATTGAGTGACTAGTCCTCATCTTTAATACATGGTGGAAGCACATTGATGGCCATTAGTAATTCACGATTCATTATTAGCTTAACATCTTCCATCTTCATGAAGACAAAATGTGGCAGTCTGTGTGTGTGTGTGTGCATGTGTGTGCGTGTGTGCGTGTGTGTAATGGGCGACGCCCACCTGCAGAGCCCCTCTGGGATGAGCTCCAGGTTATTGTTGGCAGCCATGAACTCAGTGAGGCTGACCAGCTTCCCCACTCCGGACGGAACCCCGTCAAAGTCCAGCTTGTTAGAGTTCACGTACAGCTTCTTCAGCTTGGACAGCTTGCAGATGGCCGACTGGAAGGAGAAGAGAAGAAACAATAATTATTTAAATGCTCTTGTCCGTCTGGGGTTCAATTCACCCAGTCGAGTAAAAACATCCCATAAAAGCCATATACTGTGTTTATTATCTCTCTATATGGGACAGGGGTCCAACTCATTTTTTTTTGGGGGGGTGGCGGGGGTGTGGCCCTGGTTCTTACGGGCAGCGAGGTGAGCAGGTTGCGGCTGAGGTTGAGGGTCTCCAGCTGGGTCCACTGGTCGATGCACAGGGACAGCTCCGTGATCTGGTTGCTGCTCAGGTTGAGCCTCTTCAGGCTGCCCAGCGTGTACAGACACTCGGGCACCCGGCTCAGGTCGTTGCAGGACAGGTCCACGTCTGGCAGAACGCGGGACAGTGAGAGAGAGAGAGAGAGAGAGAGAGAGAGAGAGAGAGAGAGAGAGAGAGAGAGAGAGAGAGAGAGAGAGAGAGAGAGAGAGAGAGAGAGAGAGAGAGAGAGAGAGAGAGAGAGAGAGAGAGAGAGAGAGAGAGAGAGAGAGAGAGAGAGAGAGAGAGAGAGAGAGAGAGAGAGAGAGAGAGAGAGAGAGAGAGAGAGAGAGAGAGAGCGAAAGAGAGATAGAGAGAGTGAGAGAAGATGGACGGAGTAGGATCTTTCGGAGCGGGTCGGACAGGGTCTACGCTAGACCCGATCGCCTTTGCTAAGCAACCACAGACCATCCTCAGAGTTCTGTCGTGGGTAAGGCACGGTCTTATTATAAACGGTACCAGTGGGTTTTTTTTAATACCCCGTCAGGGTTTGTTTCCCTCGCATAGATGGAGACGAAGGGCTTGAGGGAGTGGTGCCGTAAGAATGCGTAACACTCATAAGGATGTCTGCATGGGAATGTCTGCATGCAGCTTGTACTGGCCATGTACCGTGACGTAACGTGAACATACAAACTTCAGTCCATTTCCGAAAGAGAGACCTAGACACATTACTATTGAATATTGGCCCCTTCGTCTATCCAACATGGATAAGGGTCATGGACAACACTAGAGTTGAATGTATTGATCAAAACAGCGTGTGTATACCTGCTAGCTGTGTAAGGCCCTCCAGACTGGTGGGCATGTTGCTCTGGGTCCTCTGGGTGTTCCGCAGATGGAGGGTCTGTAGAGCCACCATGGCAGGCAGCTGGCTGCTCACACACACACGCACACGCACACACACACACACACACACACACGCGCACAAACACACACACACACACACATGCACACGCACACAAGTCAGAATGAGCATAATGCCAGCACAGTTAAAAAACCATCCCACTTGATGCCCCGGTCGGATGCGAGGACCGTCGCCGCGGGTTACCGTAGCTGGGCGTGCATGAGCGGGTTGTTGTTGAGGACCAGCGTCTGCAGGTGGACCAGGCGCCTCATCTGCGGCGGCAGGCTGTCCAGCTTGTTGTCCCCCAGGTCCAGGTACAGCAGGTCGGTCAGGTTGATGAACAGCTGATTGGGGATGGCCTCCATGGCGTTGTGGCTCAGGTTGAGGACCAGCATGTTCCTGCTGTTCTCCAGGTCCCGGGGAACCTCCGACAGCTGGTTGAAGCTCAGGTCCTGGCGGGGATGGGGGTAGGGAATGGGAGGGGGGTGAATGGGGGTGAAGGTGCGGGCGAGCAGAGGCGCGTGGACAGGGCGCGTTCACCGTGGCGTTCAGCGCTGTGTGACCTCAACTTCACGTTCCCCATTACTTTCAAGTGGTGCAATATGTTTCTAATAAAAACCAAAGACTTGGGCTGTGTGGCTGAAGCTTTCATCCAAAGCAACCTCAAATGATTTCTTTGGGAATATATTTTAAACACAGTCATTTGAGTGCAGGAAGCAGGCTTGGCATCCTGCTCGAGGATGCCCACAGTCAGACTGTGGACATTGGGCTCGAACCCAAGAACTTTTCAACCACCATAGAAACCCTAACAGCTGGACTCTTGTACCCAAATAGTGAGAAGATAGCATGGCTTTCAACTGCAACGCTGACTTTTCAGTGCAGCTGTCGCAGGCTTCAGAGGAAGAAGCGCACAAATAGTTCCCTTTCAAAGCGTGACCATGCAACTTTAGGGCTAGCGACGTAGCTAGTCGGGTGACTGCTAACCGCCCTTCCTCTCAATAAAACAGGAAACAGTTGCATCATGCCGACGGAGGGGCTTCCTTTACGTCAATAAAGAGCATTACTCTGCAGCCAAGCAACACAAACATACAACTTGTACTACTACTAAGATCCCAAAAACTATACCAGAAGACTCTAGGAAAACTCTAGGAACACTCTAGGTCAGGGGTCTCCAACATTTTTCCCTCTGAGATCTACTTTTACTAAATTATAATGGCCGAGAGCTACTCATGTTTTATAACACTTATTGTCATAGTTTATTTCAAACTAAACAAACGGAATAAGCTTGTTTTGCCTGAACATTTACAAAATGTTGGTGTCCACAACTCACATTTTGCATTAAAACATCACGTTACGTTCATGAAACGAAACAACTGTTTCCCACTCTTCATGAAAAAAGTATGTTTTAAGCAGCACAACTATTTGATAGACAACTAATTGGCAAACAATCATTTTGTGTAAGAAGGGAGCGGGACATCTATGAATTTGATTGGATATAATTAACCCTTTGGCGAGCTACCTGGAATGGGGTGGCGAGCTACTGGTAGCTCACGAGCGACACGTTGGAGACCCCTGCTCTAGGTCATCCAGACCTCATGTTTAGGTCCTAAGAGACAACATTCACGCTAAACTTGCCGCCACCACCACCGTTGTGGTTTGAAGTGTGGACGCGTCATCTCCATGATGTACACTTTGGCACGGGGCAACAGGGTGCCACCGGAACACGCTGCCAAGGAGTCTAATCAACATGAGTAACAGACACGCTGCACAGGGCATGACAGTCAGAGGGTCGGCCAGAAGCGAGACACAGCCAAGAGCGGCTGGAAACAGGTGAGCTTCTGTGCCCGGCGCTGAGAGGCTGTGACAAGGGCTGCGACTAACAATTACATTCAGTCGATGAATCGAACAATGCTTTTTTTTTTTTTTCTATGAACCATTTGGTCTATCACCAGAGTTCAAAGTGACGTCTTCATCAGCCTCCATGATGTCAGCCTGATTTTGACACAATCTTTCGTCGCAGACCAACTTTCAGCGTTGCAGGCGATTATGAATGTTAAAAATAATATGATATTAATAGCAGCAAAATTATGGTTGGGAGGGTGCGAATGAAATCCCACAGGCGGCGCATCCAACACGTGTAACACAGGTAATGCTGGTAACAAGCCCACAGTCCGTGTTTCTTTCGGCACCCAAGACATAATCCCACATACTAACAACAGCTAACAGAAGGTTGAGATCACTAAGAAACGCTAGAAAAAAGCTAACAGAAGCTAGCAAAAACAGCGATGAGAAAATAGAGGGATTGCCAATAGCAGTTAGCATACCAGCACTGATAGATCATCCAGCTGGAAGATGTCATCAGGAACCCCAGAGTTCTTCAAGTTATTGGCTCTGGCAACCACCGCCTGCATACAGAGAACGTGACAGAACCTTTTGTAAATGCCTTCCTTACATCACGCATTCGCTCAATCAGTTAAACACAAACTTTAGGATTAGTGACAACACGTTTCTTTTGTATTATAATAAAGAAATACAGAAACATGCTTGTGTGATTTTTGTGCGTGGATAGGTTACCCGCAAATTGGGCAGGCTGGAGAGTTCTCCATGTAATGTTGTCAGGCTGTTGTGGCTCACAGACAGATGTTCCTAAAGAGAGAAACAGGTAAACGTTCAGGTGCAGGTAAACGCAAAGTAACAAACCAGGGCATGCATTGAACTGATGTACAATGGATGTATGCATGAGGTATTGACACATCTGATGTCAAAAGCAACATCCACACTCATTCAGACACATTTGAAAAATAGTTCAGTTCACTGAAACAGGGTTTCCCTCCACCAAAAGCAGATGTTTTAAAGTGTAAGTGGAGGCATTTTATCTCAGCCTTGCTTTGTAGGGATACCGGACTCAACATGAAACCAGACGGTTGTCTGGTTTCAGCTTTGTGCTGAATGCTGATTGTGACCACATAGATCCAGATAAGTGGCCAGCTGAAGTAGTCTGAGCATGGTAATGGGAGATGGCATGAACAGAACCCTGACTGAAACGGGTAAAAACGCTGTTATCGTGTGGATGGAAAGTGCACAAAAAAACTGTGTGCCACAGTATGTGGATCTCACGTCATACTAACGTTTTACCCTTTTCAAGGGGAAAGCGTACCATTGGCTACATCAGGTAAGTAAACACATACCTTAGATAGCAAGCTCGCAAAGCTAATCATATTGACTGTCACTAAAGTGCAAGATTAACCAACTGATTAGCTTTGTATTAGATCATCCTTTCAGGTGTGTGTGTGTGTGTGTGTGTGGTGATGATAATAACTGATAAAACAGGAATGTCGGAAACCCTAAACAAGACCCCGAATGAAGTGAATGTAGACCACTATACCTATAAAAGGGATCATTTTCTGGTTGTTGGGTGCGAAAGTTGGGTGCAGGTGAATATGTCTCAATACGGAAAACTCCCTGAAATGTTTACCTTAAAAGTAAAACATATAACTTGCACACTATTGTTTGTGTAATGATGCAAACGTTGTATTTACCATTTTTGATAACACACTTTTGTTTACAGTTCCCTCTGCTTCTTTCTCACTAAATCAGACTTTTGCCCTCCAGGTCGGCTTTGGGGTTAGGCAAAGTACAGTGTTTAAGGTATCCGCTGACAAACGTGCATCATACAATTTAGCAGACACTTCTAACCAGATGGAAATTACAATAAGTGCATGTGTCTCACGTTACTTTGGGTTTGTCACGTAATGACACATCCCCTAGTGTATCATCCCCAGCACGTGTAGGGAGGACTTTATGTTAACACGCCAGGCTGCATTACATTCCTTCCTCCAAAGGTAAACAAAATTAATCAAAGACACACAGACACACAGACACACAGACAGACAGACACACACACACACACACACACACACACACATACACACACATACACGCACGCACACACACACACCCAGGTGCATCTACTGCGATGACTGCAGGTCCATTGCTGTGGAGAATGAGATACTGCTGCAGGGGCTTGGCTATTGGCTGTATTGGCCGTGATAGCTGTAGACCACTCACCAGCTTCTGCAGAGAGGCCAGCTCCTCCGGGAGATAGCACAGTCCAGTGCGGTTCAGCTTCAGCCATCGCAAGCTGCTCATGGACTTGACATGTTCTGGGAAATAACCGCCCTGTGGGAAGGAATAAATGACTTGATCTACAAAATACATAGATGGGACAAAAATAAGATTCAACAACCCTGGTTGTTGAATCAAACTACTACTAAGGGACGAATAAGTATGAGTACCAAATGAGTACCAAGTACTCATGCTGTTCTGCCGGGTGAATTCCTCCCTTGCCCATGCCAGCTGTCATTACTGCCAGGCGACCTGTTTCTGTTATCAGCAAGGCTGGCAGCCAAAAGTAGGCTAAAGTAGGTTATGATGGGTTACGTTTCCCCCCCAAAAAACAGCTGTAATAACGTGATGATCTGATTATGAATGGAAGAAGATTGCTTGTCTGACCGTGGTCTGATTAACTCAGCCATAGACATAAACACTTTGGCGTTGGAACTTGTTGTGAGAGTGTCAGCCAAGTACAGCTTTGTCCACAGGTCCAAACTGGTGTACCCGGTGGAGAGACTGTGTCAAACGTCAGGCGACTTTCAAGACGACAAGTCTAACGTTTATAACGACCATGACGTCAACATTAGACCCAGTCCAGTCGGGCCATGTCATGTATGACAACTGGCTAACGCCCAAAGCTAGTGAGCTAAACTCTTAGCACGGGCTAGCGTCGGTGTACTGCGCTACCCGGCAGACTTGGCTACTAATGCTAACCCATTAGATTTATAGACTAATATATAGTAGTAAATGGAGCCCAGGCCGCTTACTTTGAAGTCGTTTCCACTGAGGTCCACTCCCCTTATGAAGGGGAGAACTCCGGTGGAAGCCATTTCTGGTGTGTAGGTTAGCTTGTCTGTGTCGTAGTGTCTCACTGGTCTATTTTGGTCTGCCGCTGGTGGGATGGGCTGACGTCAAACACACAACACTGCGCCTGCGCAAATGTCGGAACCCAGAATTTCTGCCTTTTTTTTTTTTTTTTTTTTACAAATTGAAATTTGATATCTGCAATAGAAAGTTTTTTTTAATACGCCTGCGCTAAATGACTATACATGACTATAAACTGACTGAATAAATGACGACAGTTACCATTCCTGTAACTCTCATAATAAGCGTTTCCTTATTATAGGCAATACTACTACATTTATAGTCATAGTCTACTAAGAATATATAGGCCGTGATGCATCACTGCCACATACTGGTCTGCTGCGTGAACTGAAGTGCCAAACTTTAAAATAACCCAGGCGCATTAAAAATAACACAATATACTTCCTTAACTTTATCTATGTTGGATTATATCCTTATCCTACCACACTGTGTGCCAGTTATACCCATTTAATATGCCTAACACCTGTAGTTCCAAAGGACTATTTGGTTGCGTGCCAATATTATAATGTGAATATACTAATTTAATGAGGTACTTTGATGAATGACAGAAAAGCACTGGAACAATAGAAACACGCAAATTGATTCGGCGTGTGCATTCACAGCTTTATCGCTGCTTCGTCTAAATTATGTCAAGTATTTGTTAACATCATCACGCCACTGAATTCAAGGCCATCTTATCATCTAATTTGCATCCAATGCTACGGTTCTCCACTGGAGGGCAGCAACTTTGGTGCGCAACGAAGGTGTTTCTGTCTAATAGTAGAGTTAGATGCCGTGCCGGTGCTTAGCCATTAAAGGGCCCTTATAACGCAGTAACACGTATGCCTAGAGTCTTAATGGTCCAATCGAAAGGTAAACATCCACTCATTCCTCGATTGTTGGTGGACAAGTGTCACTGTGCTGGCAGTCGCGTCCAGGGATTTTGGTTTTGGCCATATCGCGTAAGCCGGCCGGTACGAGCTGCCGCTGCAGGAGCATCACCATCGGTCTCGGAAGCAATCGTCCGCTTAGCAGCTTGGAGAAGAAAGCATTTAGATCAGGTCCGCTATGGAGAAGAACGCCACGAGATACAGTGTACAGCTGTACATTTACGACCTGTCAAGAGGAATGGCACGCAATCTCAGCCCTATCATGCTCGGTGAGTGAATCATTTAGGTCCAATATACCTTGGCCGTCGTGACATTTAAGCTGTAGGACGAGGATGAAGGGTGATGATGACGATGACGATGATGATGATGATGATGATGATGATGATGAGGATGTCTGCTGCTCTCCCGACAAACACGCACCCTCCGACAGAACATGCGGTGCTGTAGACGTTTGGATGGATTCTTAATCTGTAGTCGATTAATTAAGATATAGAAAATACATGGTTATTATATAGGGCTTATGAGTATTACATTGGTGGGCATGGTGGTGGCCCTGCTAGACCTTAACTTAACGCGGATGCAATGAAAAAAATGGGCTAAAAATTAGGCCTGGGAAGAAAACTGATATTGACATGAGGATATGGACACAGATGGAAAATCCTTGTGGTTTTCTCTTCTATTACTTAGTGTTCTTTCTCATTTTTTTCCCTCTATGTATCAGGATTCTATAAATTCTAAGAGAAATTATGTTAAAAAAAAAATCCTACATTGTTTGAAACCTGTTGGCCTCAATAAACATAATATAAAACAATACAATTAAAAAAGGGCTAATGACGCGCATCTTTGTTTTTACAGGGAAACAACTGGACGGTATTTGGTATGTATTCTAATCACCTTGACATTTGACTATCAAAGTAATTCCATCACTTTCCCAGATGCAACAGCGTGCGACCGCTGGGTTCCAACGCGCAACGCTGTTACAAAAGCAATAGCGTCCACTTGTGTTGTGTTGGCAGGCATACAGCCATAGTAGTTTATGGAGACGAGTTCTTCTTCGGAGGAGTCGGCATATCTAGCTGTTCACCGGTAAGGCTTTGTCACAGTTTAAAGTGGTGGGCAATTCTATCAGTACCGCGCTAAACACATAGGAAGTTGAATCGTACAGTATAAATCCCACGAGTCACGTTTGCTATTGAAGTAAAATGAGTTAATGGAAATAACAACAACAATGTTCCAATGCAGTATTCAAATGGTTAGTTTTTGAATAAAATTTGACTGTGCGTGTGTGCATGTGTGCGTATGTGTGCGTGTGTGCGTATGTGCGCGTGTGTGCGTGTGTCAGGGCGGAACGATGCTGGGTCCTCCAGACACAGTGGTGGAGCTCGGGGAGACCGAGGTGTCAGATGAGATCTTCATGGACTACCTCTCGTCCCTAGGAGAGAGCACATACAGGTGGTCTACCTCTCCCTATCATCCCCCCCCCTCTCTTTCCTCTCAGAACTTTCCTCTCAACGTTGCCAATTGCTAGGCCTAAAATAGCTTTGTTGCTAACCATGTGGCCACAAGCGGAAACGATAGTGGTTGTTTTTTTAAGAAGAAGAAGAAGAATTACTCTTTTGATCCCGTGAGGGAAATTTGGTCTCTGCATTTAACCCAATCTTGAATTAGTGGAAATACACTCAGCACACAGTGATGGTGAGGCGCACAGTGAGGTGAAGCACACTAATCCCGAGGCACTGAGCTGCCAATAGCGGCGCTCGGGGAGCAGTGAGGGGTTAGGTGCCTTGCTCACAGGCACTACAGCCGTCCGTACTGGTCGGGGTTTGAACCGGCAACCCTCCGGTTACAAGTCCGAAGCCCCTGCGGCTGCCTACTGGATAGCAACAAAGTACAAAGACCCAAAACGTCATTTGAAACAAAAGAAAAACACGCCAACCTTTTTTGTTGTCGGGGCCACAGAGGAGATCGGTACCGGCTGTTTGAACACAACTGCAACACGTTCACCAACGAGGTGGCCCAGTTCCTCACCGGCAACTCCATCCCGGCCTACATCACCGACCTGCCCTCCGAAGTCCTCTCCACGTGAGTCCGAAGCCAATGCTGCTCTGCCTCCAGAGGTGGCTGCTTGCTTCATTGTTGTGTTCGGTGAGGCTTGTTGTGGACGACCATGTCGTGTTGGTCATCAAAACGATGAGACTTGATGGGTGGCGATGGGTAGTTCTGCACGGCACGCCAAGGTTTTGAGCAGAGCTGGATGAGCAGAGATGTTGTATCACTTACAGAAATGAGTGCTCTCATTTTGTTTCGAGTTCACAGGACATTAACGTTGTGTCTTCTCTCTGTTTCTGCCTTTGTACGTCTCTCTCTCTCTCTCTCTCTCTCTCTCTCTCTCTCTCTCTCTCTCTCTCTCTCTCTGTCTCTGTGAATGTATATGTGTGTGTGCGTGTCCTGCTGTCTCTCTGTCCCTCTCTCTCTCTCTCTCTCTCTCTCTCTCTCTCTCTCTCTCTCTCTCTCTCTCTCTCTCTCTCTCTCTGTAGGCCTTTTGGTCAGATACTTCGGCCGATCCTGGACTCCATCCATATAGCTCCTCCCGGGGGGAATGTGATCAATGGGGGCCGCAACAACTAAACAACGAGACCCCAGCCTTTTAAAAGGGCGTCCAGGTCACTCTCACCGTAGTCGCCAACTGGAATTCAGGATTTTTATTTATTTGTTATTATTTCTTGTACATTCTTTTACTTTCAATTGACCGCCCTTTTATTGGAAACGTATATATACAACATGTGTTGGATATCAGCTGATCAATACCAGCTTCAGAATTGAGTTGATGCGCTTGGTTCTGGTCGACACATCCAAATGCCTTTTCAACTTCTTTGCGGTAACAAAAAGGGAAAAGGACCAAGGGGTTTGGGTAGTTGTAGCTGGTCATAGCCGATGGCACGAGAACGCTAGTGATCTGCCCTGTCAGCTTAATGTGCGTTGTCTCATCTTATCACAAGCCATATAGGACTGGACTGATCATTCAAAGTCAACCATTTATTCTCTTATCTTTTTGCTAGTCGTTTGGTCCCGTATGCTATTAACCATTTAATAACTGCATTGAAAAAACCTGTGGCGTTTATCTGGAACCCCCCCGCCTACTGCCTATATGCATTCATGTTGTTTACTGATTTAAAAATGTATGCAGAGTGAAGGAGAGGGAAAAGCTGGGTTGTTAGTGGACTTTCAATTTGCCCGTTCTTGGGTAAGGTACTTTTTGTTTTGGTGTTTTATTTTTTTGTTTGCTATACGCTTGCCTTTGGTAAATATATTTTTACTGAAATCTCGACATTAGTTCCTGGATAATTTTGGTATTTATTATATATCGCACAGTTGCCATGTACAGAATGTTGCATTACTGCATACTGATTTTGTTTGCTTGAAAATTAAGGCACAATGTTATCCAGGGAATTCCCATAAAATATGAATTCCTTATCTATATTTTTTCATTTTGTATAATCCAATGGTCGATTGAACTCAACAATCATTCAACACTATTAGAACCTAACTTTCAACCATCCTGTCCCCCCCTTCATCATTGTAATCCATGTCATTGTTTTATATATTGACTTAATGTTGTAATTGTTTGGGCCTCTACCCTATCAGCTGTGACCAGATCCCCATAACAGCTCAAGCAAGTGTAAAACAAATATGTAAGCTAAGATTCCCAAAGAGAGGGAAGCACACACGTATTAAAATGAGTCTTTGAGAAACTAACTCAAGTGTAAGGAAAACAATCAACTTTTTGAGATGAAATGAAGAACGCATAGACATCTTCAGCATCGAGTTCCTTACTTTGTTGTTTGTCAGATTAAAACACTTACAGCCTTTTTTTTTCTTTTTTTTTTTACAAACCAAGTCTTTCTGTTTTTTAACCCTGTACCATCTGCTTTATGTTACACAATTCCAGTTCCTTGCTGCTACATAGGAGACATTTTAACAATTTTACAGACTATATTCTATAAGCCATTTAGATAAGCATAAGTTAAGTATGTTTTTTGACATAGCTTTGTTGTACGTTTCATAAAATGTATGGAAAAGAAGTTTATATGCAAATATTTAGGACATTTCAGTTGTTATTTTGTAATGTATTGAAAAAAATAAAAACAATGACCACAGCACATCTCTTCGATACATTATTGCTCATAACTCGACGGGGATTAACTGGGATCCATGAGACAAATAGCTGTACGATCATTATAGATCTTTTCTGGAAAAATATTCTACTTCATTCTTCCAGCGGTCGTGTGTCTTTATTCTCATCGAAAGGGGATGGAACTTTACAGGTGACCAATACAACTTAAAAAAAACAACAACCACAATAGATGCTTCAAACTACTTTAATATGTCAACTCAATCATATGATTAAACCTTGGCCAGCACCATCATTTTTGCTTTCCAAATACCAAGACTGAAGAACGCCGTGCATACGCAGTACCGAGAGTGAACTTCAACACATGGAAGGGCGTCCATGGAGCTGACCAGTGCGTCATCCTGGGTCTGCACTTATCTCCAAGATGACCTACAACCTCGAAGTTCCATACCTGGCATGTTTCTGTTGTGACCTCATCGCCTGGACATTGGATCGCCAATCAGCTCTGTCCACTGCACGACTGTGACACTTTCTATGACGTTCAGAGGTTATACTTGACTTAGAAGTCAGACAATTGATGACATGAGAACTTGGCAGGACTTTACTCCACCACTGTGATGCTTTTGTAACAGGTACAGAAAATGGCTTGTGTTGTAAAACAGTTACCCCCAACCATTTTTTTGTTTTATTAGATCTAACCTAGTGAGTGGTATTAACCACTATTGTATTTATTTTCATGCTACTAGATGGCACTGTTGCACCGTAGTGGGTGGCCATGGAGACCATTGCTCGTGGACTCGAGGAAATAAACGCTGATTACTTGAGAAAGGTATAATTTCTGTTGTTCTCCACTTCATCTAACCCACAACGCAACCTAGCATGCGGGCCTTGTACTTGCCCAGATTCCCCTAGGTCTGGCGCCGGTAACAATTGGGGGCTATTGGGGGCGGTGATAGTGAGGAGATTGTTGTTGATGCCGAAGAACAAGAAGTGCCAGGAACTCTATATAGTTTAAGCTGAAGTTGTTTATTGGTCTCATAGGCCTACGAGGAGAAGCAGAGGATTTCATCGAGCAAGAGATTCGTGTGTGAATCTTCCTCAGTTGCTTCTGCCTGCTCCCGGAGACAATGTATTATATACAAGTCCCGAATCGGAACAGCATGACAGGAGGGTCCCATTCTGATTGGCTTATAATGTATAAAAATTACATGTTACTAAGCAGATTTGACATGACGTAGGTGTATCCTTCAATCACTTTATGTTATGTCTCCAAGTTCCAGAGAGCCAGACTTAAAGTCGCCAAGAGGAATACAATCTTCACTATGTCCTTCTTCAGAACGTCAGATCAACCTAACCGTACCACTGCTAGATATTTTTCCTAACATCCAGGATTAAGCATACAAGAGCAGGGTGAGTGGTCACTGTGCTGGTGAGACCCAGGTGTCCAAGCTTCAGGGAAAGCTGCTGTGTCGAGCGTCATCCAGAGAGCAACAGTCACCGGTGAGACATCACGATGGTCACAGTAACCCCATGGCGGATGCTGATCTTCCAGATTCACAAAAAGCTTCCAGCACTGAGTTCCAGTCAACTGCAGTTGGTTGCCAGGTCAGTCGAAGATGGCAGCGAGAGCACTGAGGGCTTCAGTGAACCAGAGCTGTACGACTTCATCTTGGACTACACCAGGAGCGAGAGGTTGAAAGCAATGGAAGATGAAGGCATGACTCAACTCCTCTCCCTCCAGGACCTGCTGCATGAAAGGACATTTACAGACACCAGGTCCGGTGAGGTTTGCGTTTCCACCGTTCACATGGAAGGCACATGTGACATTCACATACACTCGTCGTCCAAGGACAGTAACATGTGTCTGTCACCCATGGACATGAACACACATTTGCCCTCCATGGACAGGCACACACACACACACACGTCACCCATGGACACCCGTGAGTGTCGTTGGTACCTGCAGTGTCCACCATGGTAGGTCAAGCTTATCCTCCACTGTAACAGACCAGGCTGTCTGATGTTACTGCTCTGCTTCCACGCAGAGAGTGTAAAATACACGGTGGTCAGATATCTGAAACAGGTTCTGACATGTCTTGAGTCTTTCTAAGCAGATTGACACTTCTTAACAAGAAGGGTTTGGTGAGGCTGAGATTATTAGAGCAGTTCTTCAAATAATTAAACCAGGTACATTTAGGGAAATGCAAACTAACCATGATGACCTGCTGACCAGCAGATAAGTGGTGACTTTCTCTTTTGCTATTAGACAACTGACTGCACAAGTGTCTCCTCTGACCAGACACATGACCCTAGTATACAGAATGCATACAGTCTGGCGGCTCTAGTACCTCTTGGATGTGCTCTGGGCTGCCGCCCTTCAGATATCTGCCGGTGACGATGACCCTCCTCCTGTGAGTACATCCATGTTCACCCCAGAAGACATCAGAGATGCCCTGAAAGGGGATGAGTCCATTGGTGAGGTGATCCAGTTGAAAAGGAGCGGATGGAATCCAAGAGACAAAGACCAGATACACTCAGGAACGTGACGGCTCATACATGAGTAGAACAGGCTCAATCTAGAAAAAGGAATTCTGTACAGGCAGTCAGGACTAGTCCTTCCCAAAGCACTCAAGACAACTGTGCTCAAACACCTGCATGATGACATGGGACATGTCGGAGCTGACAAAGTCATCCACCTTGCAAGGAAGTGGTTCTACTGGCCATTTATGCAGCGCGACATTGAAGACTATGTCATCTGCCGGTGCTCAGGCATTAAGCAAAAGTGACCTGCTGCCCATGAGAAAGCACCAATGGGCTCAATCACAACAAGTGCCCCTTTTGAGCTGCCCTCTGTCGATTACATGCACTTTGATCCCAGTAAAGGAGGCTATGAGTACGTCCGAGTTGTAGTAGATCACTTCACCCATTTTGTTCAGGCCTACCCAACTCAAAATAAGTCTGGCAAAACAGTGGCTGAAAAGATCTTCTACCATTTCATTCCACGCTTTGGGTACCCTCAAAAGCTTCAGCATGACCAGGGCCTGGTGTTTGAGAACACACAGTTTCAGAGATTCCAGCAGCTGGCAGGAATTTCTCACTCCCAAACTACTCCTTCCTACCATCCACAGGGGAACCCTGTCAAACGCTTGAACAGAACGCTTCTCCAGATGCTCAGAATGCTCCATGAGGAAAAGAAGGCAGAGTGGAAACACCATCTCCCCAGCATAGTCCACGCCGACAGCTGTACAAGACATGAGGCAACAGGCTACTCGCCTTTCTTTCTCCTCTTTGGAAGACACCCACAGCTCCCCATCGACCTGATCTTCAACCTTGACCCAGATCGGCAAGCACAGGCACATCAGGACTATGCCCAGACCTGGGCTTCCCGGATGCAGGAGGCAGAAAGGGAAAAGGCATTATGACCAAGGTCCCAGGGGAGCTCTGCTGCAACCAGGTGGTCATGTGTTTGTCAGGAACCTATCTGAGAGCAGTGGCCCAGGCAAACTCCAATCTTACTGGGAAGGAAAGATCCACTGTGTCATCGAGACATTCCAGTTAGGGGCAGCCGCGGCCTACTGGTTAGGGCTTCGGATTTGTAACCGGAGGGTGGCCGGTTCGAACCCCGACCAGTGCGCACGGCTGAAGTGCAAGGCACCTAACCCCTCACTGCTCCCCGAGCGCCGCTGTTGCAGGCAGCTCACTGCATCGGGTTTAAGTGTGTGCTTCACCTCACTGTGTGCTTCACTGTGTTCTGAGTGTTTCACTAATTCACGATTGGGTTAAATGCAGAAGACCAAATTTCCCTCACAGGATCAAATGAGTAATTCTTTTAATCATGTCCAAGCAGAAACAGGCGACCAAACCCTCCGTGTTCTCGCTACCGCAACCTCCTCTTGAATATCAGTGACTTGCCAACCAGCCATGAGGAACATGATACTGGTGTGGAGAAGTTACAAAGGCAGAGACATCATCTGCAGCCCAGAGAAGCCACCAAGTCAGACTCCAGCACCTCCTGTGACTGAGACAACCTCAGGTCTTTGCCTGTGTATGAGAGGAAGGCTGTAGGATTGCTGTGTAGCTCACGTCAATGTGAGCTACACAGCAAGCTGAGGGCTGTGGCTCCAGCATATCAGCCTTTGAACCGAGCACTGGAGTCTGAGGATGTATAGCAGGCAGAACCATCTGACCCTTTGATGACAGCAGAGCTAATGCTCTCACCACGAAGGGTAGATCCGTCCCCAGCTATGAAAGGACAGGAACAACACAGGGATGATGCTGTGGAGAGTGGAAGTCCTCAGGATCCTGAGACGTTGTGCCCATGCAGTGCTTAATTTGTAAAGTGGGAGGTCCCGTAACGCAGAGGGGGGGTGGAGCCGGTAGCTCAGTACGGGGGTTAGAGGTAATGGAACAAAAAATATATAACATATGTATAACCTATATATGTTATATATGTATATATATGCAACATTGAACCAGTGGCGTAGCTAGAAATGTTCAAATGGGTGGGCACAGAAAAAAACGGGTAGGCAAAGCCAGTTTGATTGAACATAAGATAGGCAGGCACGTTTTCTAGATTATTTCTAGATTAGGGGGGGGGGGGGGGTGGTATTGGGATTTTGAATATAATAGATTTGAGGACAAATTACGCAGAAACATTTTAAATTTGCAAAACTGCATGAACCCATGCATCGGCGCATCACATTTATTGGCCTAGGCCCGTCCAGTCCCGCCCGTGGCTAGGCCTATGCATTGAATACTGCACAGTCTGCACATTTATTTTTTTTCATTTTGGCGATTCATTTTTCATAGTGACACGGAAGGTGGCGGATCCAAAAAAAAAAAAGGTTCCCGATCCAACGTCAAAGGTGTCGGAACATGTTCCGGCATGTTCTGGCTCAAAATAAACCCTGGTTGTGCCTGTTCCTCAGCCAGTGAGAGAGGTAGAACAGCAACCGCGGAGGTCCACCAGACCAGTGTCCCGCAGCCCATGCCCAGCTACCCAGTGTTTTCTGAGATGTGCTGCTACCCTTTCCAAGCTGTGTGGTCATACAGAAGAATTGACAGTGACCAGAACATTGACAGGGACATACAATCGTACTGACATACTACTTACCTGTGACTGACATTTGGCAGATTCACCTCCTGTTCAGACTGATGACCCCTGTAGACTGTCCTTACCTGACCTTGCGACTGTTGACTCCTTATCTGATGTTCTGACCAATGACTTCCTTGACAAACAGTTGACACTGTGGTTTTAACTTTACCCTCTTGACTTGTCCCACAGATAGTTTAGTTCTAGATGTCAGGAGACATCTTTTAAAGTATGGGGAGAGTGTAACAGGTACAGAAAATGGCTTGTGTTGTAAAACAGTTTCCCCCTCCCAATTTTTGTTTTATTAGATCTAACCAGAGGTGAAAGTAAGCCAGTACGGCATTCCACTAAAAGATTTGGAGGGGGTATGCCGTACCGGAAATAAAAATATACTGTCACTGAAAGAAATTGCACTTGGCAACAGCATGGCAACACACCTGCTAAGGTGAAATTACCAGAAGCAACACGTTTTCCCCAATATACATTACAAATAACTCGTTCTGAACTGTCTCTGAATTGTGTCTGAACCTGAAGTGAAGAGACAGAGACAATGAGCGAGATAGCGTGTGTAGGCTACTGCTTAGCCATCTTGCACAACGTACGCAGCTGGTATCCAAAGTGTTTTAATAGACGGACGTTTGTTGCAAAATCTCCTAAATAAAAAAGCAGAATGTGAGAGGGGGTTCAACACAATGAACAGCATTTTCACAGAGTTCATCACAGTGGGACCACCATGCAAGCAGTGGGATCCCCTTCCTTATGTTAATACATGGGCAAAGGAAGGAGAGCTGCTCACTCATCAAGCGGCATGGCTCTCCGTCAAACAGTTGAGGACAGCTACTTCAAGCCTCTTTGGAATTTATTTCAAGTGTCAATTTATTTCAAGTTAACTTTCACTTTTCTGTTCTGTTCCACTGTTATTAAAATGATTGTGTTGTTGAAATGATGTGCAATTTATTTGTAATCAAAAACTGATACAGGGGGCTGAAAGAGTGTTATACTAGTGTAATAAAAAGTACTAGAGTGATAAGAAGTCCTAGTGAATGTGTATTTTTCGGTGCACACACTATGGGTCACTATGATAGTACCTGCAAGACATAAAAACTACTTTCACTCCTGGATCTAACCTAATGGTATTAACCACTATTGTATTTATTTTCATGCTACTAGATGGCACTGTTGCACCATAGTGGGGGGCCATGGATACCGTAGCTCGAGCACTCAGAAAATAAACGCTTATGAGATGACATGACAACATAAAGAGTTAATCAGCACCAACCTTGACAGGACTTGAATCTGTGTCAACGGAACTGTACACAAGCAGCTCTATCCACTGCACTACGATGACAGTTGACTTAGAAGTCAGACAATTAAGTCGCTGGACTAAAGTTACAAACAAAACCCACACTGCACATGTGAGTACTTTCTTAAAATGCACCACAAGGCATAACACCTATACCAACTGCTCTAACTGTTGTGCCACAAGGGCCAGTCTACGACAGCAGCTGAAGGTTATACTTGACATCAAAATAACATTGTTAGTTACAGACGAGCTAACATACAGCTCAACCAGAGTTTTGAACCCCTGCCTCCAGAACTCTACACAAGCTGCTCTATCCACTGCACCACTGTGATGGTTTCTATGACATCTTCAAAGTTTATACTTGACTTAGAAGTCGGACAATTGATGACATGACAACATAAAGAGTTCTTCAGCAACAACCTTGACAGGACTTCTGTGTCTACAGAACTGTACACAAGCAGCTCTGTCCACTGCACCACGATGACAGTTAACCCTAACCCTAACCCTTAAGTAAGTTTGTTTTTCTTTTTTCTTTAGTTTTTTTCTTTTCAGGACAGGAGCTGGTGCTGTGTGCGGCAGACTTCCACGGTGGTGGTTGGCGTGGCACGCAGTGGTTTGGTTTGTAGTGTTTTTCCTTGGTTTGAGTTGGGTCCATTCCCCTTCCCTCTTTTTGCTTTAGTCTGTCCGCTAAGCTAAGTCATAGCCCTGTTCCTCCCATTGTTTATTTATTTACCGCGATTAACAGCGATTTATTTTGAAACCCGGGCCGTCTACACTTGGCATTTTTCTGCTCTTTTGAAATCTAGGAAATTCTTATCAATAAAACTTTGTTATATTTGGAAGTCCGTCTCCCGTCCTCTGTGTGACCTCCTGCTAAGGGTTCTGTTTAGTATATTTCCTGGGGTGCAACTCCCCAGGTGGCTTAGTCAGGCAAAGTCTATCTCCTTTCTCCCCTTCCATTTGGCCACACTTAGAAAGTAAAGACTCTTTATTTTCATACGTGTTTGGTTTTGTGCTGCAATTGGGTCCCATACCGACCCGCTATAAGGGGTCTGTAGAAGGCCAATAGGCCTGCTATTTCACTCTAACTTTCCGTTACTATCTGTGTAGTTATGCAATTATAACAATATGCCACATATCGTCTGTGAATATCTGTCAAAAATATATTTCTCTGAATGTCCCGTTTGCGTAATTCCACCCATCGCGTGTCTGCATCCAGGCTTTGTATTTATGCGTGCGTGCGAGTGCCGTAGCCATTCCGTGTGTGCGGTATCATAGGGCTTCCTGGAAGGACGTGGCGTGGTGCATGTGGATCTCCTCCCAGAGCTGGGAGCTCTCCCAGGCCACTTTGACCTGCACAACATGATCCGTCTGGGCGTCCGTGACGCCTGGAGCGAGCCTCTCAAGTTCGGTTACAGCGACTTCGGTCAGTCAGGAGCTGCTGAAGGGCAAAAAGAAGTCTGATGCATAAAGTGTCTAAAATGTCCATGACTAGCATTGTATAGTATATTGTGAATATACAGTACAGAATACAGAATATACATATATAAACGAAAATAATATCCCGTAATTAGGCTTACGACTTGGCTTCTTATTTGATTAGTTGTGCATAATTCTGATCAAATTGTTCATATTTCATATGTTCATATATTCATCACACCCTCTGGTTCCACACACCTGAGGGTCATCACCAATCAAGGTCTACAGGGGGTGAGAAGGCTGCGGCTTCCTAGGGACCGGAACAGGTGCGCCCCCTGTCTACTACCTAGGGGGATGGCGTGGAACCCTGACAACATACTACTGCACATTGCCAAAAAAATTACAACCATAAAAGGTAACCAAAGAAAACATGACTCAATGGTCATTTTCCTGTAAAGATAAAAAAGGCAAAAAGAAACAGATTTGCACAAATATCAAATAGAACAACTCTATCCATAATTGACATTCCAGTTTTAGCGTAATACAGACGTTTACTCTGCAGAAAATGCCCAGTGAGGGGTCTTCTTGCTGGCAAAATCACTGAGGTCCTTAAAGTCAAATGCTCTTGCCAATTTGCTTTCAATAGAGAGAAAAGCAAGACTGTTCAGTCCATCCTGGCTATCCAGTTTTTAACCAGTTTCATCTTGCTGAAAGCCCGTTCTCCGCCAGCAACACTTACAGGTAAGGAGCAGAAAATCCTTAATGCGATGCAGATTTCTCCAAAAATGCTCTGTAGCTGCAGATTATATATGGCATTAAGGAGCTGAAGAGGTGACAGGTTGTGAGGAAATGTGGCTTCTTATGTCATTTTTAAGTGAAAAATCAAGTCCAGCTGTATGATTGTTTGGCTATGTTCTTGTCAAGAGTCCGGCATGATACTTTTATTCTTTCTTCTGGCATATCAGCAAACTTCAGAATAGGTGCAAAAGTTACACATATGCTGGCTGTGGTCTGGAATCTTGAACTCAAAGCATTGATGATGCAATCCATTGCAACAAAGAAGTTCTGGTTTCTGAATGTGTTTGCTGCATTGTCTTCATATGCGTCTTCATCAGGCATACATTTCCTTTTCCGTTTCTTCTTCCCTTCACTTTGAAGCTGAGTGGGGATGTCCATGCTTTGGGCTACTAGTGAGGCCTCAGCAAGAAGTGAGTCCCATTCACCCTGCATAGCCTGCATTTCATCCTGTAGTGCTTTAATGTTTGATGCCTGAATATCCAGGGATATATTACCTGACTGAAGAATCAGGTTACGATGTTTGACTGACTGTAGCATTTTAACCCTCACAGTAGGCAAAATCACTGCATCAAAGGTGTGGAAATAGGTTTTTAATCTTTTGCCTCCGATTTAACATCACTTGTCAGCTTGCATGTGCTAACAACACATTCCAGTGCAACCAGAATAGAGGGCAAACGAGTTGCCATGGCTTTTACAGCAGCAATTTTGGCACTCCACCTAGTGTCCGAGACGAAGTGAGCATAGTTTCTTGCTTAAGGATTGCCCATCGCTCTGGAATGGCACTGAAGAAATTGTAGAGCCAATTTACAATTTCTTCAGTGTCATTCCAGAGCGATGGGCAATCGCTCAACAAATTGAGTGTAAGAGCATGTATGAGCGGCACACAGGGAGTACAAAGCAAATGGATTAGTTTTTAAAATATTGTCTTGCACAGCTTTTACTTTTCCTGACATATTGGCTCTTACATTTTTGAGTCACATATTATGGAATAGTAGATGGAAGCCTCCCTTTCTGCCAAGATTGTGATGAATTCATTTTGTGTGTCAGGACTCAGATAGTGTTGCTCTTTTATGTTGCCTTATGATCTCCAAGTGGTCATGTAAAATGTGATCATAACGGGCCAGCAACTCCAATGTGCCAAGAAAATTCCCATTATGGACTTCATCTGAGTCAGTAGAATTGCCAGGTTTCTTGATGCCAAATGAAGGGTCAGATCCAAAAGCCTCTCCAGAAGCAAAAGAAGTCTATTCTTTTCACTTTACATCTGTTTCTGAAGGTGACCATCAACTCCACTGGCTGTCAAAAATGAGTGCTGCAGGTTTTTCCATTTTATGTGCACTAATTTATATCCATCCTTGCTATTCAGGGCTCTTTTGTAAGACTTTGACAGCTCATGAGAGAACAGTAGGCATGGGATGCAAAGAGCCTTGGCACTCACTGTGAATAAGCCAATCTCTTCTGATTTTGTCAGGGCCATTAGCTGAATTCGCCTATTGTCTCAATTATTGCCTAGTACACTAAAACATCATGTTGCTAATTATTCAAGACAAATTTGTCTTTTTTCATGTTCAACTAAGCTCACCTTGTCTCAAGGCTGCATCAGTGTAGGATGAGGGGGGTTGTTGCCTGCTAGTAAATCATGTTTTACCAGCAGGCAGCTAGGATGATATAGCCATTGTGTAATGTCATGAAGTCTGGGGCCGACATAGGTTATCATTTATCATGTAGCCTAATAACGGCTTAGCACTAATTTTACATTTGCTTGCTTGTTTGCAAATCAGTAGCTCGCTGTTGCAATATTAGCCTGCTGTAGCCTACACTAAATCTATCCTTTAACTTAATAACCAAGGCCTCATTTGAAAGTGCAGCCTATTGTCTGCTCTTGCTTTGGGTTGTCTCTGTTCGTTTTAGCAACGATAACGGAGGTAACGGCAGTGGAGAAAGGGGTTTCATCTTGTGTGTTTAAACGTTTGTGCTCACCTTTCTTTGAAAATAAGTTTGTCAAAACCTGTCTTCCTTCATTTGGTCTTCTCTCCCTGTCTTTCTCCCCCTTTCTCTTATGAGAGCCAGACTTCAATTTCTTCAACTGTGGCTGTGACATATTGCCGCATCTCCATCCAGATAAAAAAGTCTCACCGTAAGCAAGGTGAAATCAGCTGTGTGGATTGAACCATTTTGAGCTTTTTTGCAAGGGGTTTTCACAGAGTCGTCACAGCAGTCTTTACTTTTTTGGAATACAATAATATACCAACTTATTAAACGAATACGCTAAACTTGAACCTTAAAAAATCTTTAAAAATAAATAAATCTAAACTTCCCATCGCCCCCCTTCTGCCTTGGGGCCCCCAAGGCTTTTCAATTTATACCAGAGCCACTATACCGTCGGCCATGCAGAGGGATATCAGTTTCCGTTACATGTTAAGGACATTATTATCGTTGTTGACATAATTATTATTCGTCCAAAAATCTCCAAATTTACTGTTATTGCTGTCGCTGTTGGTGTTTTCGCCGTGTTGTTATTCTTCTCTACTACCAAACCACTCGTAAGAAGTATCAGACCGGAAATCGCGTGGTGGTAGACCGGGGTAACGCTATAATCCAGGATCCTCTCTCAGACCAGTGCGTGAGTGATTCTGACGATTTGACTACCAGCTTCCTCCATTGGCCGCAGTGCTCGGCAGGCAGAGTCTGCGGCTACCGATTGTGTTGTTAAATGTTTGGGAGGCGATCTTCCACCGCTTTCTTTTTCGTTTCGTGGTTGAAACCAATGGAGAAGAACGGCACGAGTCCTTTGCGTAAACCTCTCACTCTATGAGCCAAGATCGATCCAAAGACGAAGATGTCGACGAAAGGGAACAAGGGGGGACTTCGTTATTTTTAATCCTAGCTCGACTGCTAGCGAGCTACCATGCTAATCGCCGAACCAGTGGACGCGGTCCTTCTTCACCGATGTGATGAGTGTGATTAGTGAGCTAATTCATCCGGCGTGATTCGCCCGCGTTTGGTCGTCTGAGATTGCTTAAGCGGAATGTATATGTGTGTGAATTATTTTATACATTACGGAGAAGACCATTGACGTGGTCTTTCGGTATTAATTCAAACATCGACTCCCTGTTACTTGTTCTGCTGGGCGTTGAGGATGTCAGTCATCTAACCTGGTGTTTTGTGGATGACAATAACAATAACAACAACAACAACAGCAGCAACAACAACGTCTTCATCCAAAGTTCCAAAGATTCAAGATAAGTAATTTTTGGCGACACACGCTCCCAAGCCGACGCACAAGCTTCCTCACACAGCGTCACTGACTGTAGAGCGGCGATGGCAGCAGCTGTGAGCTACTCACCTCCATGGTGGGTGAACGTCCTGCACAGACTTCCCCATTTCAACCACCGCTTCGAGCAGACCAGCAGCGATTTTCAACCTGCAGATCCGACTTATCAGGAGGTAAATTGGTCATCGGAATGTTTTGGTTGGAATCAAGAAGCGCACACTTGATTCTGTTGTTTTCATGGAAACCGATTGTGTTCAATGGACAGTGGTGATGATGTATGAAGTTCCCGAGTTACTCTGCATGCATTTACAGAGTTAAACGTTTCACGTGTATGTGTTTAGTTTTTGAGTAACATTGCATGGACATTGGCCCAAGCATTATGCATCTCTTCCTTGACCCTCCATGCCAGCCGCTGTCTTGGGTCGTCATGTTGTCTGACAGAAAAGGTCTAAGGTCCTCAGCTGTTGTGCACGTGATCAGAGGTCACTCAAGGGCACCGTGTATCCCCTCCTGTTGAAGTTCCTCTATTGTCTATTAAAAGGGTTGATTTGGAGAAGAGGGACCACACATGGTGATAGTCAAATGTTTATTGTGGTTTTACCTCAATGAAGTCGTATTATTTACATACATCCAAAAGACATACACTTCCAAAGATAACTTATTGTAGACACATCAATTCGCTTTTAAGCAATTTCGAAAGTAATAATCGTAGATGTGGACAAATCATCATATTTAATGTTTTACTGATTTGAGGGTTTAAAAACGCAAACATAAAGCCCGTCCAATGCATCCCCTCTTTTGTGTTGCATCGCCTTGAAAATGATCCAGCAGGTATCGCCCCCTAACCTCAAAGCGAGGCGTGAATAGCCCCCTCCCTCCCTCCCTCACCTCCTGTTCCCGTTACGTTCCCTTCCTCCCCACAGTCCTTGGTCCTGCTGGTCGGCATTGCCCTGGCCTGCCTGGCCCTGGACCTGCTCTTCCTGCTCTTCTACTCCTTCTGGCTGTGCTGCCGGCGCTCCAAGAGCCAGGAGTCTGCCAGGGCCGACTGCTGCTGCACGGCCTGGTGTGTCATCGTCGCCACGCTGGTCTGCAGGTGAGAGAGCGAGCCGCCCGCCGCGGAGCGTGGGAACGCGCGGTGATTTCGGCTGCGGTAGCCCCGCGGGGCTGCAGCATCTCCGGTGGCTGCCGTCGATAACGGAGGGTACAAAGTTGAGGTGGCTGAGGGGTTGTGTTTGCGGCGCTACCATTGTGATTGCTCTACCCACTCGCTTTCGGGGGGTTTTCCACCAATGGCCATGAACTGGAAAGTAATGCCAAAATCCACTTGAATTAATTGAAGCAAAATGTTGCCGATATGGCAACATTACAGTGACTGCATCAGCGTTTAGGCATTTTGCAGAGCAGATAGGGGGAGGATAGACTGAAGCACAATTCCTCACTGGTGGACTGGCATTGGGACTTTGGAAACCTGTAACCCTTTAGCGTCAAACACCCTGACCACTGGACTATCCTTCTACCAACACATATATTGTACTCACAACCATCTCTGCCATGCACTCATTTATATGTGTGCATGGCAGAGATTTATAAGTTATAAATAATAAGTTACTCAATTATTACCTTAAGTTCACAATTCTCTATACCTTATTCAAGTAACAGTTGAGAATGCTTTTCAGCAAAGTCTAATGAGAATTTGTGTTATGGACTTCTGCAAGGTCTCATGCTTGTTTCGCAATGTACTTAGGAAACTTTTCTTGATGATCAGCATTTCCTCATGTTTTTTTTTTTAAAGATTTGATCAAGGGCTTAACCAGTGCAGTTTAAAGCTCAGATTGTGTTCATTGACAGATTTTGGTTGATCGCTCAGAAATGCGGTACTTTCGTTTCATTGCTGTGTGCGTCAACACTGGCCTTTCACAGACATATCCAACGCTACTTTAATGCCAGCTTGATAGCTTGTCTATTAATTTGCGTGTGTTATTTAAGGTCTGCGAGGAGTGGCGTGACAGCCAATGTGGAGATTTAATGTAATGCTAAGAGGTTGGCCCTGAAGGTCCTCTCTTGTCTACCTCCAGAGTTGTTGTTGAACTGTATACCTCTCGACAGCATACCTCTCTGTGCGTTCGGTTCTGCAGTTCGGTGATGTGGAAGATAAAATGGCAACTTCTTTATTTTCCCACAGGGGTGTCTGTTATTTAAAGTAGCAGTGTGTAACCATGTTGTGGCAATTAAATCCCGTCCCCATAATTTGCTACATTCTACAAATAAACAACGTTAGCTAGCCCGTACCTCTCTCTCTCTCTCTCTACGCAACAAGGTTTGAGTTTTGGGGGATTCTGAAACTCTCCCGCATGCTCAGCTCAGTCAAATCATTTGGTCAGCATTTTCTTTTACTTCTGCTTTTTCCAATCTGGCCTTTTTCTCCTTTTTATCACCAAGCCCACAAACCCTGTGAGACATGAAACCAGGAGGCCGTTGAATTGGTTTTTATTTAGTGAACATTTGTGTTTTAGATCGAAAAAAGGGATTGGACGGTGCTTTCCGCGAGAGGAGACTGTTCTGCGCTTGTTTCGTTCTCCAGACTGAGCCTGTGTCTTCAGTTATTTCCTGTTGTGCCTCATTTGTCAGTGGATGGCTCACACGGGAGCCATCTTGGTTGAGTCAGATGAGTCATTTCACTCCGAGCAGTAATTCCAAAGATGCGTAGCCCCGTTTTTAAAAGTTTCTCTCTCCCTCTTTTTCACTCACTGCTTCTGTGTGCCCCTCTAATTCTACACCCACACACACACACGCACGCACGCACGCACGCACGCACACACACACACACACACACACACACACACACACACACACACACACACACACACACACACACACACACACACACACACACACACACACACACACACACACACACGTCTTACAAAAGGGTCCTTCAGTTCTTTGCCCAATAAGATTACGTTCTTGTAAACAGGAAGACTGATTGGTAGGCAGCGCTTTACCCCCGCGAAGACCCTTTTCCTTTTTAAAAAAAAACAAGCAACCAAAGCACTAAAGCCAAGTCGTCCTGTGGGCCTCGCTGTTGTGGAACCATGAAAACCAGTTTTTTTTATTTTTTTTCACCAGGGGTTTTCATGTTCATAATCAGCTGCGAGCCGTTTTGTCATTTTTTTTTATTTCATGTGCTCGTCTCTCTCCTTGCCCCGTGAGAGGTGTGAAAGGAAGAGATTAGTAACACTCAGGAAACGGGCATTCCCATTCACTCTGCACAAAACAAAGGGTGCCGGCCAGCTTTTTCCATCCCCTCGGTGTGCTTCCGTTGTCAGTGTGGTGCTTTTATAAGCGACCGGCTGTGTGATGTTGGTTTTTGTAGTTATTTTCCTATGTTATTGCCTTTGGCGCTATGTGTTAATCACAGTTGTTTAATGTCGCGCCGTGTTTTCAGACATACGAGCAACGTGATGATGA
The DNA here is from genome assembly GCA_036785325.1 of Urophycis tenuis. NCBI lineage: Eukaryota > Metazoa > Chordata > Actinopteri > Gadiformes > Phycidae > Urophycis > Urophycis tenuis. The sequence goes on along the minus strand of JAXIVH010000036.1, from coordinate 420,393 downwards.
TGATGATGATGATGGTGAAGTCATTTTAGATGGCACTGCAGAGGCTCTGGTTTCACTTCCGCTGCAGAGGGCGTGGTGGTTAACCTGCGATCACACGTGTACACCTAGTAGAGATCAAGTGTGATCGCGTGCCGTGTTCTCACCACCAGGCCTGGGGTTGTTTCCCCTCGACAGACACATACAGACAGACATACTTTAACGATCCCTGAGGGAAATTGCATAAAGGGAGAGGTGTGACCTTCCTTACCTATCGGTCCAGCTTGGCATGATTTTTGGTCGAATTTGTCCTTGAATTATTATTTTTTTTTTAATTGAGCGGTCGATCTTTTATGATTTCCTACACGGTTCCCATTTCAATGTAAAGGGCTGATGAGGGGGGGGCCCTAGCGGGCCCTCTCAGTGCCGCCTTTGTTTGGGTTCTGCAGCAGCGCGGGCCCGTGCAGCATCGCCAGCCCATTCCACCGGGTTACCATGGCGCCGCGGGAGCTCAATGGCGTCCGTTCACAGGGCTCCGGACTGACGGGGTTAATGTGGAGTTCACACGCCCCCGTGGCTCAGTCGTCTCCCCTACTTTATTTTGGCTCACCCCCCCCCTCTCTCCCTTTCCTCTCCTTTTCAACCCCCCTCTTTCCCCCTCCCCATCCGTTCTTTTGTCTACCCCCCCAGCGCTGGCATAGCCGTCGGTTTCTATGGAAACAGCGAGACGTGCGACGGTGTGAACCGCCTGACGTACTCCCTGCGCAACGTCAACCACACCGTCACCGGGGTGCAGAGTCTGGTACGGCCCCGCCCACCAACCCTCGCACCCACACCCCGCCTCACCCCGCCCTGACTCCCTTTCCTGCACTTGTATATAAACGTATGCCAATATCTACAATGAAAACAACATTAAAAAAAAAAAAAAACGCCAAACGTTCACCTCTGTTTGGCCCATCCTGCAATAATTCCCACAATGCCTAGCGGCGAAACCCTTTTTTGATTCCGATTCCCACCCCGCCTACCCACAGGTGTCGGAGAGCGTGTTCTCCCTCAACCAGACGGTGGGGGGGGACCTGCGGTACCTGGAGGAGCAGTATGCCAGTCAGCCGCGCTACCTGTCTGTCACCCAGAAGCTGCGCGGCCAGGTGGACGAGATGGCGCTCCGGCTGGCGGGGATCCCCTTCTGGGACACCGGACACATCTCCCTGGAGGAGCTCGCCGCGGAGGTGGAGCTCTACGACTGGTACAGGTGAGCTGGGGGGGGGAGATGTGATGGATGGAACGTTCTGGATCCCAGGTGGGGAATGGCAGCAGAAAGTACTGGGCAAGGGTGGAAATGAAAGATTATCATTATTTTTGGTATATGGTTAGTGTCTATGACTTCTAGCCCAACACCGTATATTCCAAGGTCCTGAATTTGAGAATTTGACCTGAACACGGTCCTTTTTTTTTGTAAGAAACGCCATACTTCATGCAGTGGAAGAGTTGAATTCTCGTGAACACATTCCTGTTGACCCCGCTGTTGTCCCATGTTGCGCGTCAATACCGGGGACGCAAACTGATCTCTGCGTTTCCACAGCAGGTCACGTCACGTGTTCATCACTGTCGGATGAACGGCACTACAACTTCTGTACATGAGCATGTCCGCTAATTAACATTGCGCTGAGGCCCCCCCTCCCTCCCGCGTGACACTTAAGCTAACCAACGTAGCCTGGGCATGGATTTCAAACCCACTTAACACCATCCAAAACAATACATCCATAAGTAATAAGGCTGACGGGGCTCGGCTTGCGACTCATTAAACCTGCGCTTCGTTCTGTACTTGCTCATGCTAGCCAGGGCTGCGATCGCTATCTCTAAATAAATCAGAAGCAGAACGTCAGAGGCCTTTGTTGGAGAAGATGAAGGAAGAAGGCTTCAGAGTCCTTGAGTCGGCGGCATGCTGATTACGCATCGAATGTAGCAGTCCAGTCCACATCAGAATAACACATGTGTGTGACTGAGACTGTAATTCAAGTTGTGGCTTGACCTGCTTCCAACAACAACAAGGTCACGTCAGACTCGGTACAAGTACAGGCAGAGCCGAGGCTTTGTTCCACCTTGACGAGTGGCGCACAGAAACGACACGCTTCGCCGTTCGCCGAGCTCTGATATTGCATTACCTTGGATGGACATGGCCGTCTGCTGTGAGCACTCTGTGCTTTCAAAGAGAGCACTGCAGTGATATAGTGCGGCGTGCATGTGATCTTCATCTGTGTGTTGGGAGCCAAATCGTGTGTGTGTGTGTGTGTGTGTGTGTGTGTGTGTGTGTGCGCACGCGCGCGCGTGTGTTTTGCATTGTATTGGGCTTGTGCCTTGTATTTCATTGTAGTGATTGGTGGCGGTTGTGTTTTTCTCTGGGCTTGGCCCACAGATGGCTGGGATACTTAGGCCTCCTGCTGTTTGATGTCCTCATCTGCCTCCTGGTGCTGTTTGGCTTGATCCGCAACTCCAAAGGCACGTTGATTGGGTGAGTTCCCCTCCGAATGGCACACCTAGCAGCACTAAAGGGACCGGGTTCTGCTGGCGTCTAGCGAACGCAGGCTGCAATACCCATCGCCGAATTACAAGATGTCCCCCGAATGCCCTCATCGACACGACGAAAAGTTTCATAAAGACGTAAAACTATTCCAGTGAAATATCCGGCGACGTTGGACCGGGTATGTGGTGAACATGAAGAGTAAATCAAAGTAGAGTTGGATTAACACGGGGGTTGGTTATTTCCCCTGGGTGGGAAAACCCCACCCGTGTGTTTAAACGTATTCCACACTCGATGGAAAGCGAGCCCACCGCCTGGGTCCGCCCTCCACTCTTTGGAGTGGAGATTGGGTTCAGTGCTTTTCTGTTCCCACGGAGGCCATTAAAGTGCCCAGGCCTCAAAAAAACCAACACAAACCTATATATATATTTATACTGTATATGTATAGATAAAACACAATATATACGAGAAAAAAAAAAACGTTAAAGGGGAAAAAATGTAGTAGAACTGTACTTGTGTGTCTGTGTTTATCGGTAAATGTGTTTGCACCTCTGCTTCCCCCCCCCGCCCTCCCCAGAGTGTGTTTGTTTGGAGTGCTGGCCCTGGTTATCAGCTGGGCCTCCCTCGGCCTGGAGCTCGCCGTCTCCGCAGTGAGTGTCTCCATGGAAACCGCGATTCTGCGCTCGGCGGAGAGAGAGCGCGGAGGGAGCCCTCGCAATTGGGCGTTGCAGTTATTACTTTTTTTGGGAGGGGGGGAGGTTTTTTTTTTTTTAAATTAATTTTTTTTTTTTCAAAGTGAAAATTTGCAGGCGGTAAAGAAACTCCTGTCCTTTTTTTTTTTTGTCGTCTCCCCTCAGGCCTCCAGTGACTTCTGCGTTTCCCCGGACCTGTACGTCACCGAATTGGTGGCAAAGCACGGCGTCATGAAGCCAGGTACTAACGATGAGCCAATTAGCCATTTGCCTCTGCGTTCTACCAGTCCCCGAGCTGTTGGGGGCGATGGTGAACGTGGCTGGTGTGCGGAGGCAGCCTGTGTCGTGTCCCCCCCCCCCCCCCCCGTGGCTTCTCCATTAGCATTAAAAAAGCCCCTTGTTTTTATGGACCAACGCTCGGGGACTTTGCCTATTTTCAGCGGGCCATAAAAAAAAAAAAGGGCCCTAAAAGATGATCAGCTGCGTCCGTGCGGCTATCGGGCAATGGGTTGGATTCCCCGCATTATATCTCCCTGCTCTCTCCGCCGCCGCTGTTTCGGTAATTAATTGGCCAATCTGCTCCCTCGACGGGAGTGTGTGTGTGCGGAACAATTGGAACAAAGGGTGTGTGCGTGTGCGTGTGCGCGTGTGCGTGTGCGTGTGTGTGTGTGTGTGCGTGTGCGTGTGCGTGTGTGTGTGTGTGCGTGTGTGTGCGTGCACTGGAGGAGAAGATGAGACACCCGCAGCACGTCTGTCCCCCTCCTGTCGTTCTTGAACCGAGTCGGGAAAAATTAGCCTGGGGGGGAAAAAAAAGAAAAGAAAAACCCTCTTTATCGAATCCCGCCCCCCCCTTATCAAACCCCGCAGGCTTCCTTCCCCCAGTGTGTCCTACCCCCACTGCTGCCGTCTTCCTTTTTAATGGGAGCAAGAGCAAGGTCTCCATGGGCTTTCACCGCGCGGCCGCATTGTACTCCGCTGTACTGTACGCGCCCCCCCCCCCCCCAGGGGGGTCAGTCCTGCATGTGACCCTCCTTGCTGACCCTTATGTCTTCTATCTGGTCCCTCTGCTCTCTGCACCTGCGTGGCCTCTGCGCTTCCAGTGAAGACGCGGCTTTGCACCCGATTATGTTTTCGCTTTTGGCTCACTGCTATCAGTGTGTTAGGATATGATGATGCATACATGAGCTTTTTTTGTTTAGTTTTACTTCTCAAAGTTGCCTACAAGCCTTTGTGCCTTTGTAGACTTTGTGGGGGGGGAAAAATGGTCAGAAACCCAAGACGTGTTTACAAAGGTGTCGCGGGGGGGGGTTTACGACTGGAAGTGTCTGCTTCGAGGCCTTCCCCCTGTGGAAAGGAGGACCTCACGTCACTGTGGGCTTTTGGTCTGTGGGTTGAGTGGTGATGCCCAGGACTTCGATGCTCAACAACAGCGGGGCCTGGGAACCTTTTTGTGAGGCGGGTTTTGTGATGAAAGGCAATACAGCCCGAGTAAACGCGGCGCGGCGCGCCTCTAATCAAATGGAATATGAGCACAACGCGGTCAACAGAAGGTCGGCCTGTTTACCGCCACAAAAAGGTACACACATGCAAAAAAAGTCACATGCTTGAGCGCAAAATGGCCCCTTTTCAAATCTGGCCTGTCGTGCCGGCGGCTACGGGGTTTCGGCTCTGTGGAGGGTTATTGTCATTGCGGCTGACATGCAGTCATACACCTTTTGTTCTTATCCCCGCAGATATCCTGCAGTACTACCTGACCTGCAGCGGCGAGCAGGTCAACCCGTTCCAGCAGGTTTGTGGAACCGACCACTAACTTTCGGTGGGGGGGGGGGGACTTTTTTCAAAGAGGAATGGAAGGATAAAAGAGTATTTATGTTGAGTGTCTGATGTCTTGTGGTTTTCAGTACACCCAGCTGCCATCCTATTTGTATGACGGCATATACACACAAGTGCACACACACACACACAGGCACAGGCACACTTGTATACATGATGCGTTCTCTTTCCATCGGCCAGCCGCAGTCAAGCACAATAACATCACAATAACATCAGCCTCGTCAGCGGGCAGGGGTAGGGGGGGGGTGGTGAAACAAAATGGAGGCAGGACACGATACGATAACACCGGCTGAAACTAGTTTCAGATTCATGGCGCTACTGTAAAACATCCTTTCGAGGACCAAAAAACCCCCCCAACAACAACAACAACAACAACAACAACATCCCGGCAGATTGCCCTGAAATCGTACATCGTCTATTTCATGCTCTCGGCGCCTTCATGAATTAATGAAACCGGTTGAGTGCCACTTAGCCCCCCCCCCCCACCCCCCCAGGCTGGCCTCCAGTTCCAGAGGTTATGTATAATGCACTGCGTTTTGCTTCCACGGAGCACGTCGTCCACCGCCGTGCCTCTTGAGTGCACAGCCGGCGCGAGAGACGTGTTTCTGAGTGACGGGCTGCGCTAGTCGCTAGCCGATAGGGCTATCAGACTGATATGTGTGTGTGAGATGTATTATGTATCTATTGTCTGTATGTATTATGTATATATATAGATAGATATGTCAGTCTGTCTGTCTAAATCCCGACATCTCCCCTCAACCCCTGTGTGTGTGTTGCAGAAGCTGTCCGGGGGCCACAAGGCGCTGGTGGAGATGCAGGACAACGTTTCTGATCTGCTGCACTCTGCCGCCACCGGGGAGCACGCGCAAACCAAGGTGTGTGTGTGTAGTGTGTAGTGTGTAGTGTGTAGTGTGTGTGTGTGTGTGTGTGTGTGTGTGTGTGTGTGTGTGTGTGTGTGTGTGTGTGTGTGTGTGTGTGTGTGTGTGTGTGTGTGTGTGTGTGTGTGTGTGTGTGTGTGTGTGTGTGTGTGTGTGTGTGTGTGTGCGCCCTCACACGAATGCGAAACGCGTTTTGGCCTGGCGCCCCTGAGCCTCACCTTACCATGGCCTGCGTCTCCTCCACACTTTCCCAACATCGCAAAAAAAACGAACCCGTGATGTCCGGTTACAGTTAAGCCTTTTATGCTCTGATGATAGAACAGAGCAGCCTGATGTTGCACACACACTCGGACACAGGCATACACACACACACACACACACACTCGGGACACAGGCACACACACACTCGGACACAGGCACACACACACGCACACACACTCGGACACACGCACACACACTCGGACACACGCACACACACACACACACACACACACACACACACTCGGACACACACACACACACTCGGACACATACACACACACACACACGTGCGTGCTACCAATTGACCCGGGTGGGAGTACGACAGAGTGAGATATGCACCTGTTTACGCACAAGGCCTGTTGACAGGCGACCCACGGGGACCGTGTGACTGCCTTGTGCTGTGTTGTGCTACACACAGAGTTGTGCTGCAGCTGTCAGCGCTAGCGGCAGACCGGTGTACGCTTGGGGGGAGAGAGAGAGAGGGAGAGAGAGAGAGAGAGGCATGCTTCATCAGCGGAGCTCGCTCGCCCGCACAGAGAAATGTGTCGAGTCATTTAGAATGCACGGTGCCACGGGACATGTGTAGTGGTGGTGGTAGTAGTAGTAGTAGTGGCAGTGGTGATAGTAGTGATTGATTGACATACTTGGTGACTCTTTTCTAGTAATCTATACTTGTTTAATCAATCAACTCAATTGACATTCGGTCTTTGAAAAGTCTGACTTCTATCATTTATTTATAAGAGGGTGAAAAATGTACATCCTCTTACTGGTGTCTTAACGATCAATCAGATGAATAAGAAATGGCCCCTTGTTCTCACTGAGATGCTGTGTGATGGGACCCTGTGGCCTTGGTCTCCTCAGCCTGTAGCACACAACCCACACCGGACACAGAGCCCCGTCTCCCCGGTCCCAGCAGTACTTATGATGAGCACCAAGACCAGTGCGGTGGCCCCGCGCCCGGCCCATTAGGGGGGAGAGAGACAGAGAGAGATAGAGAGAGAGAGAGAGACAGACAGACAGAGAGACAGAGAGAGAGAGACAGACAGACAGACAGACAGACAGACAGACAGACAGAGAGACAGAGAGAGATACAGACACAGAGAGACAGAGAGAGATACAGACACAGACAGACAGACAGAAAGAGAGAGCGAGACAGACACAGAGAGATGGAGAGAGAGGGAGACAGACAGACAGAGATACAGACACAGACAGACAGAGACAGACGAAGAGACACAGAGAGAGAGGCAACAAACACAAGAATGCTCTGTCTTTCAGGTTGAACTTATTCCGCACCAATTCTTGGAGTTTACCTCTCTTGTTCTTTCTCTCTTTCTCTCCCTCCCCCCTCTCTCCCTCCCCCCAGCCAAATCTGGAGCAGATCCAGGGGGTCCTGAACACCACGGTGAGAAGACTACAGGACCTGACGGCGGCGGTGGACTGTCGCATCCTACACATGGTACGCCCCGCTCTCTCTCTCTCACTCACTCACTCACTCACTCACTCACTCACTCACTCACTCACTCACTCACTCACTCACTCACACACACCTAGGGAGAGGTAGGGGTCTCTGTCTGGTGATGAAAAGGACATATTGAGGGTTGAGGTGGTGTAATCCATGGCAAAGCTGCAGAAAGTATACAGATATTTTGATGTTTTTTTCCAGTACGTTGGTATTGTTCTGAGTTGAGTAACAGTACACACGAGGCTACTGTGTGGGCCCGCGCCTGTTTGAGAGTCTCTCTCTCTCTCTCTCTCTCCGTCTCTGTCTCTCTCTCTCTCTCTCTTCCCTCCCCCCCTCCCCCCCCCTGTTGGCTGCTGCCTCTGCATGTCGCCCTCCATGTGCATCAATTATTCTACACAACATCTCTATTCTACACAAATGTCTCCAACATGAAGATGCAGTGCAAAAGCAATGGCTCTCTTTCGGTTGGGAAACACGGTTTTCCGTTCCTGTCACATTATGCTTTTTTTTGTGTCGAAAAAGAGTATCCCGCTATGAAATATAAAAACAAATTAATCGTCATTAATCGTCTTAATCTTGATGAGCGCATGCCTCAGCCGAGACCCGCCACTCTTTTTAAGTTAGCACTTAGCATCTTAGCATCTTAGGCCAGAGATGTTGTATGCTAGCAATGGTTAACCTAGCAATCGGAATGCTTGAAACCTGTTCTGGTGACTTGCTCGCTGTATTAACGTCAATCACCTTCTCCTGACTAATGTACTTATTGTACGTGGCTTTGGACAAAAGCGTGCACTAAATGCCCTGAATGTGAACGTAAGTGAGACCCCCCCCCCCCCTCTCTGTGCTGCAGGACTACGTGCAGGCCGTGAGCGGCCTGTGCTACGACGGGCTGGAGGGTCTGATCTACCTGCTCTTCTTCTCCTTCGTCACGGCGCTGATGTTCACCTCCATCGTCTGCAGCGTCCCGCACACCTGGCACAGCAAGTGGGTACCTCGCCGCTCACGTCCTACACGCCGCTCTGCTTCCCCAGGACAGGTCTCGGGGGGGCCGGCTGACGGCGCGCAAACCCTCAGCCGGGGGGGGGGGGGGGTTGCGAGTTCAAACCCCCCCCCCCCCGTCGTCCGCCACCACCGCCACCCGCTCGTAGGATTCCTTGTGAATCTCTCTGTGGATTCAAGTATCTGCTAAACGACTTCACTTTTTGCCTCCGCGTGTTTATAGTCTTTGGTGCACGCGGGGACGCGCACCTGTTGCCCGATCCGAAATGGGAGTCTACGGAGAGGACCATCGTAAACCCTAATGTGTTCTCGTCCTGGGTTTAATAGTGTTTACTCCCTGAGACGATGGGAGGGGGGGGGGGGGGGGGGGGGGTAGTGACGGCTTTTAGAGAGCTCTTTGCTGAGTCTTCCCCCTCGACAGTCCGCCCAAGGGAAGTTTGATGTATTAAGACGGGAGGTGAATCCCGTCCATGGCGTCCGCCCCCCTCTCTCTCTCTCTCTCTCTCTCTGTCTCTGTCTCTGTCTCTCTCTCTCTCTCTCTCTCTATCTCTGCATGCCGCTGATAGACTGATGGCTCTATGTGTGTGCGCTCCTCCCCAGAGCGAGCAGCTGGAGCCGGGCCCGGCCCACTCCAGCTGCTCCCTCTAAAGATGCGCCGCTTCCTGTCAGCCCACCTAATTGCTCCGGGCCGGAGGGAAGAAGGGGGGGAAAAAAGAACGGGGGTGTCCGCTCGCTCTCTCTCGCCGCGGAACAGGGCGCAACTCATCCGATTTCCGCTCTCTCTCTCTCTCTCTCTCTCTCTCTCGCTCTCTCTCGCTCCCTCTCTCTCGCTGCCCGGTTTGGGTAAAGTGGGCTTTTTGCCCGGCGGGTCCCGCAAACAAAAGTGCTATTTAAAGACCCAGGGCGTTGCGGGCGTTGAGGTTCGGACGCGGTGTGACTCGACCTCATCCGCGTGGCGCGCTAATGCCTCTCACGTCCTTTTATTTGCCGCGGCGAGATTAGCGCTAGTTTAGCTATGGATTAAGATGTAGCGCCGTCTCAGCTAAATGTTGTCATTGTTTGACGACCCCCGCTCAAGGGCAATGACAAACACGGCGGCGGTGGCGGTGGTGGGGAGGGCAGGAGACACTTATCCACGAACGCTGAACGACCACCTGCTCCTCAATGACGCGTGTCTTAAGTCACTGTGGTTTGGACAAACCACTTGAGTAGTAGATGGCTTAGCGCGGTTTAGATGCAACGCGGTGAAAATGCGATGAGCCTTTTCTTCCTCTCTGCCGTTGCACTCCCGTTTGATGATTGAAGAAAGCTGTGAGAATGCGAACACGTGCACTGACCCGAGAGTGCACATATGGCCAAGTCTGGAGTCCACTGGGTCATCCCCATGCATGCCTTCAAGTCATTTGGCGTCGCTCACCCCACCCGTCTTAGTTCCCCCTCAGTCTTAAAACAACACTCAGAAGCACCCGTCTCTTTGTATATAATCCCTTTTTAATTATCCCCACGGCTTCAAATTCAGAACACACAGGAAGCGTATTGTTGTGTTCGCCATTGACTTCAAGATCCCCGACATTGCGCCTTTCGGTGGTGCTTGGCCCGCGCTAAATGTAATACGCGCCCACTGATTGGCCCGCGGTGATGTCATTGTTTGGCGATAGCCGCGCAGCATCCCGGGAGAGTGGTGGTGGGGGGTTGTGCTGCTGGTACATGAGAAGCACACAAGCAGTCATGATGCCGCATCTGCTGCTGCTGCTGCTGCTGCTGCTGCTGCTGCTGCGTCTGCGTCCTCACAGCCCAGGTCATGTGATCTACTGTTACCCCCCCCCCCCCCCCATCCCCTGGGAAACACATCTGGGTACTAAAGTGTCAGAAGCACGCTCAGTCACGAAGGGAGCGTTTCATGTTCCCAGAGAGGGGCTATTTTTAGAGCTGGTCTTCCAGGGTGTTTCGCACAAAAGGAAACCCGCATTTGATCCACTGGAAATGTGAATATGACGACTTTCTCTCTTTTTTTATTTATTTATTTATTTTCCCCCCCTTTGGCTGCATCCATTGTCTGTTGCACGTGGGGAAGGGCTCCCCCTGGCGGCCGCACGTTGTCATAACCACGCGTGTCTCGTTTCCTTCCCTCTCCCCCCCCCCCCACAGGGGCGAGGACGATGAAGGCGACGAGGAGGAGGAAGAGGACGACTCCCTGGGCCACGGCGGGCGGCAGAACCACGAGAACCTGTACCGCGTGCACATGCCCAGCCTGTACAGCTGTGGCAGCAGCTACGGCAGCGAGGCCAGCATCCCCGCCGCCGCGCACACCGTCAGCAACGCGCCCGTCACCGAGTACATGTGAGTGTGTGTGTGCCGGGGGGCCACGGCGCCGAGGGGGGGGGGGGGGGGCTGACACGCACTGACCACGGCGCTCTGGGCGGGGGGCGCCCAGTTAGTCGCATAGTAAGAGTAAAGGGGGCGTTTAGCAAACGCTTTTGTCCCAAAGCGACTTACAATCAGTACATTTGTGAGGGTTCGACATGTGGACAGATGTGGAGGCGGGGGATCAAGGGGATCGAACCGCCGACCCTACGCTTAGTGGACTCAACTCAACTCAACTCAACTTTATTTGTAGAGCCCTTTAAAAACAGCCACAACTGAGACAAAGTGCTGTACATGAATAAATGAAAACATGTAACTTAAGACCTAAAACATCAAAACAATAAAAACAATAAGTAAATTACAATGTTAAAACAATATAAACACACAAACAAAAACAGTCTCATGCTGGGTTAAAACGACCCGCTCTGTCCACCCACTCTATCCACTGAGCTACTGTCGCCCCACGCATAGTCATGGAGATTTGGGGGCAGGGGGAGCGATTTCCGGCCTCTGTGATAGCCTCGTCAGGAATGGTCAGCGAAGCGTTAGCTAATCAGCCCGAACCCTTAACTATTCACAGGCCCTCCCATTAAGAGCGCTACAATCGCCCTCCGAGGGAACAGTGCAGCTAACATGTATGAGGCGAAGCGATGTTGGCGTGGTTGGCTTGATCACCGATCATCTGTTGGTGGTGGCGATGAATAACCGCTAACAACCCCACCGCAGGGGCAAAACTCAGCGTGACCATCAAGTGGGTCCTAATCTTGCGGCCCTGCTGCCCGGACAGGGGGGTGGGGGGTCGGGGGGGGGGGGGGGCAAACGGGGGGAGACCCCGGAGTGGAAAGACTTCTCCGGGACAAACCGATTGCAGTGGCCGGCGCGTGCAGCTGTCGCTCTCCAGCTGGGGGGAAGCCTTTGAAACCCAAGGCCCTCGGGTGGATTAGTCAGGGTTTGGGTGGAGGCGGGTGGGGGTGGGGGTGGGGGCGAGGGTGGGGCGATGGGGCCCCCCATCGCCCCACCCCCACCCCGATGACCCCCGGGTGGCCCGGCCTTGACATGCAGAGGGGAGACTCGACTCTGTTAGCCTATGAGCTGCATAGCTCTGTGTGTGTGTGTGTGTGTGTGTGTGTGTGTGTGTGTGTGTGTGTGTGTGTGTGTGTGTGTGTGTGTGTGTGTGTGTGTGTGTGTGTGTGTGTGTGTGTGTGTGTGTGTGTGTGTGTGTGTGTGTGTGTGTGTGTGTGTGTGTGCGTTTGCACACTTGCCATCTTAACAGCGCATATATTCTGTTGAAATACATATTTATATTGTCACACATACACACGCGTGTGTGTTGCTGCTGTTTTCTACGTGTTCCATGCAACACAGGGAGGTTACAGAGCTTATGCCAGTTAGTGACGGTCCTATCCAAAGTAATTTGAGAATGTGTGTGTGTGTCGATGCGTTTATATGCCAAGAGCGTGCCACAGAACATCTGTTTGAATGCATCGGTTAATGTATACGTTTACATGTCCTGTGTAGCGAGTAAGGAGAAGGATTTAGACACTGTCTTCTTTAATGTATTTATGGGTGTGTGTGTGTGTGTGTGTGTGTGTGCGTGTGTGTGTGTGTGATCCACAGGGCTCAGAACGCCAACTTCCAGAACCCGCGCTGCGAGAACACTCCTCTGATTGGCCGAGAGTCTCCTCCCCCCTCAGTAAGTACGCCGCTCTCTGCCCGGGAATAAAATGGGGGGGGGGAAAAAAACGGAAAAAACTGTTTGATTCCCAACCGCGGGCGGCGTGCCAACCTTCAGAAGAAAGATGTTGCTGTAATCGGTACCCCCACCTACCCATCCATCCATCCATCCACCCATCCATCTACCCATCCATCCACCCATCCATCCACCCATCCATCTACCCATCCATCTACCCATCCACCCACCCATCCACCCACCCATCCACCCATCCATCCACCCATCCATCTACCCATCCATCTACCCATCCATCCACCCATCCATCCACCAGCGCAGTGCCTCTCAGGGCAGCACCCCACCAGACTCGTCTCCGTAACTCTTAGTGCAGGTGAGGAAGCGCGGGGGCGGGCGTGGGGGTGGGGCCTCTGGTGCGCGCGTCCTCATTGGTGGGATCGTGTGTGTTCGCCTCACGCCTCTCATTCACCCTGCATCCCGTCGTCTTCTTTTTCAGTGGCGTTGTTAGACATTACAACAAAATTGGCTTATTCTTTATATGAATATATATATATATATATATATATATATATATATATATATATATACATAATTTTTTTAATTTTGATAGTTCATTAGATTCAATAGAAAGATGTTCTATTGGACCTTAGATTTACACACCCCCCCACCTGTTTGAGATGGTCTCTCCTCAGTAGTAATAGCGTGCGGTTGAAAGCACTCCGTTTCCCCGGCGATGAACCAAGGCGTACGTAGCGTCGCTCGCCACCGGTCGCCACGCCAGCTTAGTCTCCCCCTCCCTCCCTCCCTCCCTCTCCCCTGACCCCCTGACCACTCCCCTGGTTTTCTATCCCCCCCCCCCCTCATCCCTCTGAAACTCCTCCCTGGTATCCACCTGAGCTTCGCCGTTGTTGTATCCACTCTCTCTCTCTCTCTCGTCCTCTCTCTCGTCGTCTCTCTCTCTCTCTCTCTCTGTCTGTCCTCTCCTGTGGTTGCTGTTGTCTCTCCCCCCGTCCCGCCAATCCGTCCAGTTGTATTTGACGGCTGCCGACAGCAGCAGCGGTCAGAGCTGGCAATTAAAGCCCTCGGGGAGTTCCAGGTCCTTTTGGTAACCTCCGTCACCTCCATCTCCTCTCGCTAACAGGTACTACTCATGCCTGCCACCACCACCCAACCCCAACCTAAACCTAAACCCCTCCTTTGTCCCTGATTGCTGGCCTGTGGACTGTGGACACCCACCCCTCCCTCCCACATCCATCCCTACCATTGCCCTTACTGTTCCCCCCCCACCAACCCGACCCCGACATCCCAGCCCCCCACCCCAACCACACCTAGCCCACCCGGTGCCACCCCTACCGTCCGCACCCCGTACCAGAGTCCCGGGCTCTAACCCCCCCCGGGCTCTGCCCTCCCTCCCCTCCTAAGGTCTCATTGCCCGGAGGTGGGGGTCTCTGGTCTCTTCGGTGGGGGGGTGGTGGTGGGCTGTGGCCTCGGGCTGCATGCTAAGCGTGACCCCCCCCCCGCCCCTGAACCCCTGCATCACTGTATGACACAGACGTGACACGACCGTGCAAACGCCATGACGACCTTTTCTGTTTCACGTTGGAGCCAAAATGTTGGGTTGGGTTTTTTTTATTTTATTTAGTTTCTTTTTTCCTTTTTTTTTTTTTTTCTTCTTCAGTATTTCAAGTTTTTTTTACAGGACCTTATTATTGTTGTTGTTGTTGTGATTATTGGTTGTAATGCAGAAATTATCTAAACTACTTTAAGATGTGGTTTGTTGGTACGTTTTAAGCTCTTTCTGGGGGCTGTATAGATTGTTTTATGGTTGCTATTGACTCCTTAGTCATCACTAAATGAGGTGTTTGTCTGGAGAAGGGAGGTATTTCACATTCAACTGACCAAAGTTGATAACATTTTGCAAGGGGGGGGGGTTATGAAAGTGCCTATCCTTGCATTACCCTAATGGACCATGGTAGAGTGCACTTATGTCAGGATGATGTAATGTAATATACATGCTGCTCAAAAACCAAATTGCCACTCTGCCTGCAAGGTAAGTTTGAAATAGTCTGGACCCGCAGTGTTGACCTTATCTACACTACTGGCGGTCTTAACACAACTTAATTAATCTCAACTTTTGTTGGCTTTTGTTTGCATGGTGACACTTATGGGGGCGAGTGTCATTGAAATGTAATCATTTCAAATCATTGAAATGATTTGGCTTTTTTTTTTTTTTGGGGGGGGGGGGGTTTGTACATATTTAGAAGTTGAATCACTTGTATTGTGACTTGCATGATCCTGGCTGTGTGCATGAAGGTGGCACATGAGATGACGACGAAGATGAAAGATGCACTGTTTATTTTACCCTGCACAGAAAATCAATCTGACTGGTGCTCAAAATGAACTGCATTCCACCTTAATTCCTGCATTCCACCTTAATTCCCCCCCTCCGTCTCTGGTAAAGATCACATCCATTGAACAGTGAGATATATTGGATGGTTTCGATAGCTCATCCTCGCTTCTCATGAAGAGCCAACTTCATAGGCTTCCGACTTCACACAGGCATCCATAGTGGCCTACCGAGTGGAATAAAACTCTCACCCGTTGAAGACTACAAATGTGGCGCCATTGGAAAAACCTCAACGGCGGCGTAGCATCCACACATCTCGTCAGCATACCCTTGTAGCTGTGGTTCACAAACGCCCCGTTGAACGTTAACTTTGTTAGCTTCGGTGCTGTTTTGTGTCGCGGAAGCGAGGTGAAACAAAATACTTTGACGCGGGAAGAGAAATGAGAGCGAGCCAGTGGCTGACTCCCTGTGTCGTTGTGTCTCCTGCAGTACACCTCCAGCATGCGGGCCAAGTACCTGGCCAACAGCCCACCTGAGCTGGACGACTCGGCGGCCCACTAGACCATACCTGGATGGCCTCTAGCCACACACACACACATACACACACACACTGATACGCACACGCACACACACACACACACACACACATTGTTTATCATTCATTCAACTGTGATGATGTGATGCCAACATTGCAGATGTTGATTTATTTGCAGTGATTGTTTTTTTTTTTTTTTTTTTTTTTGTGGTCAAAATGGCTTCCTCTGATCCATCAGGTTTTTATTGGGGGGGGGGGGGTAATGAGTTCTTCCTAGCTAAGGATCCGACGAGCTGACAGGGCGACCGGACATCTGCACGGGTGGCTGGACTTGACGGGGATGACTACTGTGGGTTGTTGGATGCCCGCGCCATTCCTCGCAACCGCAGGGCGAGAGAGAAAACGAGAGAGGGAGAGAGAGAGAGAGAGACGGAGAGAAAGAAAGAGAGAGAGAGTATGACTGTGAGGAAACCCAACAACCCACTGAGCAGATTTCCCACCATTGAAGCGTTGTTTTTTTCAGGGAGTCCAACAACAACAACAACAACAAGACAACTTTTGTCGTTGGTCTCGGTTAATGATGTGTTCTGTGGTGGGTCGGGTCAGCCCCTCCTGCTCTGAGCCACTCTCTCTCTCTCTCTCTCCAGTGCACACTGTGGTGGGTAAAGCGAGCATGTGCTGTTGTTGCGTTCCCCCCTGTCTTACGTCGGGACTGTATGGGACCAGTGATTTTGCAGTCTCGCACACGCGTCGTACGTCTCTTCACACTGAGCCTGTGATTAACATTTCCCTGTGTGTGAGGGAGTGAGTGTGAGAGAGAGAGAGTGTGTGTGTGTGTCTCATTGATTTCATTGACCTTTTTCTTTTTTGTCGCGGTGAGAAGCCACTGGTTTGGTTCAAGCATTTGAGCCCCCCCCCCCCCGCCCCCCTCAAGTACTGTGGCATCTAACAGGATCTCGTTTACTTCAGAAGAGGATCTTTTGTACCTGCTAGGAAGCACACATGTTTGTACAGGTTTGACTGATGTCTGGGAGGACAGACAGACAGACAGACAGACAGACAGACGGACACGGGACACATTAGTGGGTGTCGCGTTGTCATCTGCAGCCTTACAGGTAAAAAGCTTCAGAGTGCGTCTGTAAACTCAGAAAATGGCCCCTTTTCTGGTTCTTTTGGGGTGGGTTTTTTTTTTTTTTCAGCGGTCGTTGATCTGTTGTCTCTAGATAGCAGCATGTGTAGATGGGGTAGAGAGAGAGAGAGAGATGACGAGACATCATAATGTCTTTTTGAGGTTGGGTTTTGCAATGAGATACTCGATACGCAGACATACAACTACAACGTGGAGGAGTAAGATGGGAAAAGGAGAAAGAAGGGAGAGGGGAGGACAGGAGGGAGAAA
>JAXIVH010000036.1:383106-398106 GCA_036785325.1 Urophycis tenuis | reverse complement strand
GCACACCTTCCCCCTGCTGGGCCACCATACGGCCTGTGTTTTGATAGCGGCCATTACCCGGCTTCAGAGGGGAGGGGGGCTAACATCCCCTTCACTAGACACACAAAGTGAGCATGCTCAGGAGCACGCCGCTGCATGACAGCGGGTCAATGCAGCGGGTCAGGGCTGTGGATTCTGAAGGGACGCAAACAGGCGTTCCACAGGCCCTCAATAGGCGTTCAACTTCAACACCAAAAGATAACACAGATATGAGCGATGGGTCCTCATTGGCTTAGCCTCGCTAAAGCATACCCAGGCAACTCTCAAATTCAACCGAAAACTTCTAAACTAAAACACCTGTACAACAAATCTAAAGACATCGCTCCTTTTATGGGAATTACTTAAGTTAGTTGTATTTTATTTTGTATTCTATCAACAAAATGAACCCATATTGATTGAACCGTGGCTTTGTGTAATAGAACCGGAATCCGTTTTTTTTTGTTGTTGTTGCCTCGTTTGTTTTTGAAAGTCGGTGATCGTAGGAACAAAAACACAATCACGTGATTGCATGAATATTCAGCGCATTCACAAACACTCGCCGCAGTCTAGTCTCGGCCAAGACGGCACTATTGAGCCACTGTTCTTTGTGGCAGAGTGGAAAGAACCCCCACCCACCACCCCCACCACCCCCACCCGACTCGCCTGACCTTGGTGGGTGGGGGTGGGTCAGGGTGGGTCGGGGTGGGGGTGGGGGTGGGGGTGGGGGGGGTTGAAGGGGGGTCTGGCCGGGGTCACCAGCCCCACGCTGATGGTCTGTTGAGTCGTAATCAACGTAGTCTGTCCACTTTTTTTTTTTTTTGTTCCACGAATGGAAAGAGTAGGGTTAGGGTTAGGCAGGACCGTGGGTCAGGAGAGAGAGAGGCCGGCGTCATGGTTTACTGTGAACTGTTCACTGTGAACCATGACGCCCGCGTGGAGAATCGCAATGGAAAGAGCGAAGGGGAGGACTCCCCCGGAGGGTGACTGGTGATATACTAACAATTATTCACACGTTCATATCGGGGTTTTTTTTTTTAACCGAATCTGTGACTAAAGTGGAGAGGGGGGTGTGGGGGGGGGGGGGGGACGTGGCACACCTCTCTCGCATGCTTACAGTCAGAGCCCAGCATGGCCTTGTTGTTCTCTCCCTCTGGTGTCACTATGTTTCCATCAGAGTGCAGCGTAAACTGCGTCCAGTTTGTATGTTCAGATAACGCTTTTTGTTTTGTTTTTCTGATTGGGTTGGGTGTGCATTTTTGTGTTATTATGTCGGCGTATGAATTAAATAAACACCCACACACACACACACACACACACACAAATACCACAGATGAACTCAAACTACAATAACATTTCCACTGATAACATTGATTAACTAGCTAACACACAGACTTAACACATCACCCACGCCGTCTGTACGATAAGGCATGTTCCTAGAATGCTTTGGTCTAAAAGAAGATATGAAAAACAAACAACAAAATACCATGTGCACTCAGGGTGGGGGGTGGGGGGGGGGGTCTCTGTCTCTGTCTCTCTTTGCCAGCATGAGTGCAGATTTATGAAGAGCACTCCGAGGTCAGTCAGTCCCCAGCCCCCCCCCCCGCCCGCCACCTCTCCAAAACCATTTGTGGGGCGTGTGTCCATGTGAGCGAGTGTGATGGGATCCCCCCCCCTGGCCCTCCTGGGGTGCCTGAGCAGGGCATGAGACAGACCGCGGAGGCTTGACCCCCACCCCCACGACCCCTCACCTCCGCACAGAGACGCACAGGCGACCTGTGACCTCCGTGGACAAAAAACAAGCTCTGTCACTTCATGGCCGAACGACGACCGTGCTGTTGTGTTAGCAGTGTGGCGTGAGCGATACATGACTTGAATTGTTAATATTGCAGCAAAAATAGACGAAGGGACTATTACCCCACCGAGGAGCAATTAGACACCAGAGAGTTTTTTTCCCCCACTGCCCTTCGCCTCCATACGGTGAAGATGCACTGGGGGGGATTTGTGGGGAAAGTGAAGGACAATATTGGTCGCATCATTATGTTAATTGTCTATATGGAAATCCTTCAGACAGGGTCACAGGCTAACGAAGGGCTCTTTAATACCCGGGCAATAAGGCTATTCATGTGGGTGGGTAGGGGGTGTAAGAATGAGGGCAAGTGCAAATGGGTAAGCTGATGCATTTACAGTAGAAGGGCATTTAAACATGGAAGACGCTTGTGAGGCGTCATGTTAATTATTTGTCTGGGGACATTATGCTGTTTGGCGTCACTCTGCCGACGGTTGTGACATAATTAGGGAAAGTGGAAAATAAAGTGCAGCCGTCAGTATTTACAGAGAACCCGGTCATATTCGGAAATTGAGTTGCCGTATCCAGTTGGTGTTTTTGTTGATTCATATTTGTGTTGAACAGTCTCAGTGATCAAATGTTGTGGTGTAGCCTACATTAGCAGGGAGATCATATGTATGCAGGGGCTACTTTACTTTCTAATTCAATGAGGCCAAGGCTAAGTGCACAAATAAGATGTATTATGCCGCATTATGTCCATGTAAATTATTACAATGTGTGGCTGTACAGATATTTTTGAATCAACCAATGATTGTATTCTTAGATCAGAAATCAAATGTATTGCATGTTTAGATGCTGCCCATTTGCTGGCGAAGTGTGCCATTTAAGTGGTGCTCTTCAGTAGCTCCACTGTCCCCATCTAGTGCCGTTTAGCTCCCCATAGGCGCTACGTACGGCATCCATGCAGACCGGGTCAAAGAAAGATGTGATTGTGTGAGCGGACCCTATCTGCTGCTAGGCAAAATACTCTGCAGTTGGGTCAGTATGTAATAGATACCCTACAAAGTGATTTGTCTCCACCTGCTGGCTGCATGAAGTAATTGTAAAAGACACTTGTAGATACGCCCCGAAAAATGTTGACATCAAGGGTTTGACAGTAGTTTGACACCCAGCAGGTAACCTATAGATAGCTTTCCTTTTAGTTTCTGAATCCATGTTGTGTATTATGACGCTTAAGTTTTGCATTGTCAAAATGTAAGCAATGTGTCTGTAGCTATTCGTTATTAAATATTCCAGTAAATTGTTAGCGACCAAGTAATCATATATATAGGCCTATGTGTGAGAATCTAACAAAATAGTTATACTTCAATTTGTAATTGTCCATGTGAAAACACATGCCACTTTTAACCAAGGAAGGACAACCAACTTGCCAGGCAGTTACCCTTTGAAAACATTAAGGTTGCATTTTCATACCTATCATGACCAGTGAGTTAGTAGTGAATAGATTCCAGACAATTAAGTTTGATGGCCCAGAGCAGAGTAGCTTAGTCATTTCTAAATGTTCATATATTCTGATCGCTTGTCTCCAATTCCCAACCCATTGTGGCTAAAGAAATAATGTAGGTGGGTCCATCAGATCTCAGTCCAGCAGTTATGCAAGTGTAGCACAAAGCGAACACTTCACTGCAGAGGATTTACTGTCCTTACTGACTGTTCTTTTTGCACCGTCAATAGGCCTACTACAAATATTCTTACAGAAACTTATGCTGCCATTGTCATAACCTTTTTGCACTTACTTTTACAGAAACTTTTGCTGCTACTTCTACTTCATGCAATAGTATATTCCGACATTGCATTTTTATTGTCCCTTTTTATCTTACATTTGAAATTGTATGTTTACTTTTAGTATTAGGAATGTCTGTTGTGCCTGTGCTGTGCACTTCATCTGCTTCACCGTGGGAGAATAAGAAACGTCCTCTCAATTCCTTTGTACAACCCCTGGCAAACATTATGGAATCACCAGTCTTGAAGGATGTTCATTTAGTTGTTTAATTTTGTAGAAAAAAAAAGCAGGCAGATATGCCACAAAACTAAAGTAATTTAAAATGGCAACTTTCTGGCTTTAAGAAACACTAAAGGAAATCCAGGAAAAAAAAAAGTGGTAGTCCATAACAATTGCTTTTTTAGATCAAGCAGAGGGAAAAAAATATGGAATCACTCAATTATGAGGAAAAGGTAGAATCATGAAAACAAAAAACACTACAACACAAGTACTTTGTTGAACATGTTAAGTTAACTGACTATCGCGCAGGATTAACTTGACGTGGATAAGTATAACGGAGTGTCTATCCAATATCATTTATTAAATGAACTTTAACATAGAGTACGGCTCTGTTCATCCGTCACCTTCATCAACTACACAAGTCAAGCTGAAGCAGCATGGCATACACGCAGGTATGAAAAACCGTAATACCCCACATATAACAGCCAACACTGTTAGGCTACCGTATTACAATATAAGAGCGCTATACAAAAATGATACTTAACAGAACCACCTCTGGCTTTTATATCAGCGTGCAGCCTCTGGGGCATGGACTTAACGAGTGACAAACAGTACTCTTCATCAATTTGGCTCCAACTTTCTCTGATTGCTGTTGCCAGATCAGCTATGCAGGTTGGAGCCTTGTCATGGACCATTTTCTTCAATTTCCAGCACAGATTTTCAATTGGATTGAGATCCGGACTATTTGCAGGCCATGACATTGACCTTATGTGTCTTTCTTCAAGGACAGTTTTCACAGTTTTTGCTCTATGGCAAGATGCATGATCATCTTTAACAATTATGTCATCATCCCCAAACATCCTTTCACCTGATAGGATAAGAAAGGTGTCCAAAATGTCAACGTAAACTTGTGCATTTATTGAAGATTTAATGACTGCCATCTCCCCTGTGCCTTTGCCTGACATGCAGTCCCATATCACCAATGACTGGAAATTTGCTTGTTTTCTTCAGGCAGTCATCTTCATCATTGGAACGGCACCAAACAAAAGTTCCAGCATCATCACCTTGCCCAATGCATATTCGCGATTAATCACTGAACTACGACTTTCATCCAGTCATCCAGTCCACGACTGCTTTTCCTTAGCCCATTGTAACCTTGTTTTTTGTGTTTAGGTGTTAATGATGGCCATCATTTAGCTTTTCTGTAGGCCTATGTAAATCCCATTTCCTTTAGGCGGTTTCTTCGAGTTCGGTCACAGACGTTGACTCCAGTTTCCGCCCATTTGTTCCTCATTTGTTTTGCTGTGCATTTTCTGTTTCTAAGACATGCTTCAAGTTTTCTGTCTTTACGCATTGATGTCTTCCTTGGTGTGCCAGTATGCTTGCCTTTTACAACCTTCCCATGTTGTTTGTACTTGATCTAGATATTAGACACAGCTGACTGTGAACAACTAACATCTTTTGCAACATTCCGTGATGATTTACCTTCAAGAAGTTTGATAATCCTCTCCTTTGTTTCAACTGACATTTCTCGTGTTGGAGCCATGATACATGTCAGTCCACTTGGTGCAACAGCTCTCCAAGGTTTGAGTAGGCCTACTCCTTTTAAACTGCAGACCAATGAGCAGATTTAAGATGATGCAGGTGTTGGAAATGGAAATTTACAGGGTGATTTTTTCCTCAGAATCGAGTGATTCCATATTTTTTTCCCTCTGCTTGATCCAAGAAAGCAATTGTTATTGACTACAAATTTTCTTCTGGATTTCTTTTAGTGTTTCTTAGAGCCAGAAAGTTGCCATTTTAAATGACTTTAGTGTTATGGCATGTCTGTGATCTGCTTTTCTTCTACAAAATCAAACAAATGAATGAACGTCCTCCAAGACTGGTGATTCCATCATTTTTGCCAGGGGATGTACGTCTTGACATGAGAAAGAATTGACATTAAAGCTACTTTGACTTTTAGAAATTGAACGAATGTACACATTGGCAGTACAACTACATAATTGAAGTCATGGCAGGGCAGTCTTAATGCCATTGCATTTTACTGGAAAGAAATGTTTGATGCCGAGAATGTTAAATTACAGCATTCATAATGCGTAACGTAATGTTGCAAGTTAGGTTAGTTTCATGGCATTTTATCTGGAAATACTGCTTACGCAGAAATGCCCACAAAACTCACTTAGCAGTAATTTAGGTAATGTGCCATTTATGTGAAACCCAGCCTGCAAAATGTACTTCAAGAAAGACTAGAGAAAAAAAAACTAACCCCAAACAATGTTAAAAGAGAAGCAAATAAAGGCTTGCAAACAGAAGACATGGTAATAGAACATTGTTTATTCACTGTATAACAAAATCCAATTGCCATGCCCATCATGCACCTAGAACTTCTGGAACTGCTTCTTGGCTCCAGCAGCCTTGGTCACCTTGAGGACATTGAACCTCACGGTCTTGCTGAGGGGTCGGCACTCGCCCACTGTGACGATGTCGCCAACGGTGACGTCCCTAGAAGACAAGCCAGTCGGTCAGTAAATCCACAAAAAAGGCAAACGGAGTATTTTTTACTTTTGAGGAAAATCTGCATCAGTTATGCCTTGCGGCATTATCGTCAAAGCCTTGAGCTACGAAGACCATCGTGAGAAAGCATCATTTGCAGTGATTACTTAAATGGTGTGCCAATCAGCACAACTCCAAGCATGAAGCTTAATACAATACAAAGGACAACTGCGAAACTAACATCTTTGACAGCGGCTTTTTACCTGAAGGCAGGAGAGAGGTGGACAGACATGTTCTTGTGCCTCTTCTCAAAACGGTTGTACTTGCGAATGTAATGCAGGTAGTCACGTCTGATGACGATGGTCCTCTGCATCTTCATCTTTGTCACCACGCCTGCAAGTCACATGAAGTCATTTATAAAAGAACCCAATCGCAGTAAAACACAAAAAACTTTGTTAATTTCATTGCAGCACATCATCCCAAATAGAGATTATATCCAACTGGACTGCAAAGTCAGATCGAGGACAGCTAGGACTACATCAGCATTGCCATTAGGCGTTGTCGTCAAAACCCAAAAGGCTAGGAAGACCATCGTGAGAAAACATCATTTGTAGACCCCGACTTGAAAACAACAAGTCTTGGAGTTTGTAACCAACCTGAGAGGATACGGCCTCGGATGGAGACGTTTCCGGTGAAGGGGCATTTCTTGTCAATGTAAGTGCCGTCAATAGCCTATAAAGAAACGTCGACATTTAAGAACTTGACATTTCATTTGACTTGAACACAAAGACTTCAGGTTCATACGCTGCATCAGCTACGCCAAAAGGCAATGTCGTCAGAACCAGATAGGCTAGGAAGACCATCGTGAGAAAACATCACATGCAGAGTGGAGATAATTAAAAGATATTGGGATGACATTTTGTCTTTGCATACGTACTATAGACACTTTACCTCTCTTGGGGTTTTGAAGCCAAGCCCGACATTTTTGTAATAACGGGGGATTTTTTCTTTAGCCTCCTTGGCACCATCAGCAGCCAACACCCGCTTTTTGTTCTGGAAGATTGTGGGCTGCTTCTGGTAAGCCTTCTCGGTCTAAAGGGAAGATGGAGAAAACACAAGTTTTGTACAAGACTTCTGTATACAGAACTATGCTATATCATATGGAGCTCGCCATGTTGGATATTTCGCGTAGCTGCCAAGCTACATTACAAAAACGCATTTACTTGCAAATAACACTTACAAAATGTTTTACATGCACTACAATAATCTATATACAAACAACTTCAAGAGTTTGATACGGATCGTTATAAGATAGACACCGTTTGATTTAGGTAAGAAAATACCTATGCTAACTGCTAGCAGCTAACCTAGCACAGCCCTGAATAGACGACCCACAACCCCTACACGCGGAGACGGCAGAAGCCGAGTACCATCTACAAATAACACCGATACTACAATGGATGGCATTTAGCAGGGGGCGCGTTCGACTATTAAATACATAAACATTACATTTCTATATTTCAACTGCAGTATGGCACAAAGACGTATTTAAATTGACCACGCCGTTTTCTTTAACTTACTTGTACGTCCGCCATCTTCGCAAGCCGAGTAGGAAAGAGGACGGAAGATGCGTGCGACGGACGGAAGAGCGCAACGCACCGGAAATGACATGTATAGAAAAACACGCAAAAAAGGAAAGATCGTGTAAGTAAGACAAAGCAAATTATAAAACATTTTTTTCATTTATTTTATTGTTTAAATAGTAGTAAGTCGTAATTATAACTTTTAGTTTTTCTAAAAGTAATTGTACAGTCAGTCTAACGTCAGTCGTCCGCGTTATTTGCTATTATTGGCCCGCAACGGCACATGTAGACTACATTTATGTGTTTTCCATTTCAAATAAACGTCAAAATATCAGGAACACAATATTAGTAACGAGTAACATTAAGTATTTGTAAAGGCGGATCACGGTTGGTTGTCGCCCTGATGTTTGGTGTCGTCACGTGACTCTCGGCAGGCGTCAACCAACTCAGTCAGTTTACAAGATGGCAACGCCGCAGGGAGGAGGCGATTCAGGTGCGCTCTATATCGATTTTTTTTCATGTTAACTCGGCTTTGACACTTATGCGGACACTGTAGTCGAGTAACGGACACTTGTTTGTTTGACGTCGGCTTGTGGTTTGCTCGCGAGTGTTGTCCGACTCTCCGTGCTATTGAAACTATCTGTCGTTAGCTAGTGTAGCTAACAGGGCTAAACTAAATATGATGGGCGATGTGTTGTTGACAGCCAGCTGGAAGTGGTTAGCTTCGGGGACATTTATGTGGTTCAAATGTGAAAAAACCCGTGATATTATTTGAATAGTTTAGTGAATTTGTTGTGCTGATATCTGCAGTGTATTTCCTGTTTTGTACTCCACTATCCACTGAGCCACTTGTTTTTTGGGTCCTGGATTCAAGACTGGGAACACTGTTCATATTAAGGTCTTCTTCATTTAGGTCCGAATGGAGACCAGGTGATGGAAGTGGGAGCCGCTTTGTTAAAGGAGTAAGTTGACGTCCACCATTTTACATCCCCCCCCTAAAATGTCGATCAACTATTTAATTATGGCTGTCATTCTCTCTCTCTTTCAGTTTCATTTTTGAGCGAGTGCGTCGTAATTGCGACGACAAGGCTGTCGTAACAAGAGAAGAGTTGGGTGGTAGCGAATTGACCGACCCGAGGCATAAAAAGCTTGCGCAGTGCCTTCAGCAGATCGGAGATGATCTGGACGGCAACGTACAGCTCCAACGGTACTTCCCTTGAGTTCAACTCGATGTCATTCTTTAATTCTTTAATTACATTTCATAGGAGTGTTCTTAAGTCCTCACACTCACAATTTTATTCCGTTCCCCAGCATGATCAACGATTCGGCGCTCTGTCCCACAAAGGATGTTTTCATGAAAGTGGCCCTTGAGATATTCTCTGATGGGAAATTCAACTGGGGCAGAGTTGTGGCTCTCTTCTACTTTGCCTGTCGCCTGGTCATAAAAGTGAGTGCCAGTTGTGAATACGAGAACTGTTTGTCTTGTATGAAAAGCATTTTTGTAAAAAATAATACCAATTTAGTTCAGCAAAAAGTCAAAGGTTTGTTTTGAAGTAAAAGAACCAAGTCCCGATTTGTGTAAGGTATGGTATAATGAATTATGTAATGACCATTTGACATTGTACCCTAGGCACTGGTGACCAACATTCCTCAAATTATCAGGACTATAATCACTTGGACCATGGACTACCTGTCTGAAAACGTGATGAGCTGGATCAGAGAGCAGGGAGGCTGGGTAAGATTCCTGCGGTCAATCCCACAAACCCACAAATAGGTCGAGACGCTAATCGAGAGCATTTACCTCAATGGCCGTTTTGTTTGCGATTGCTATTACAGGAAGGAATTCGATCCCATTTCGGCACCCCGACATGGCAGACCGTGGGGGTTTTCCTGGCCGGTGTGCTGGCCACCGCGCTCGTCATTCGCAAAATGTGAGCGACTGAAGGGGGGGGGGGGGGGGGGGGGAGGGACGAGTCAAAACGAGCCTGCGACGAGTCAGATCGGGTCGGCGAGGAATGAGGACGGCGAAGAGGAAGCCAATGGAAAAAAAAACATGACCATCAACACGTTGGAAGTAATCACCGTTCGGGACAAGATTTGTGTTTTTGTCCCATTTAAATTTTCTTTCTTTCTTTGGCCTTCCATCGGTATGTCAACGGTTGGGAGTCCTATTGCAAGCAGGCGCGGCCTGCCCTGCGTCTATGTGCCCTCGGGCAACGCCTGAAGTCTCTCGTCGTGGTGAGAGATGGAACTTTTATTGCGGTTTTTATTTTTTATTTTTTTTTAAGTTATTCGTTATTTTCCGTTGGAAAGGTTTTACGGCACACTTTCTTTTCCCCCTTTTTAATTTCTTTTGAAAGAGCCGGGTTATTGTAATGCTTATTCGCTTTGGGCTTTAGCTTCTCTCCTCGCGACAACCAAAAGGTCCATGTCATGTTCATTTTATCCCGCTCATTGTATTGATCAGCAAGTGGCAGAAAGACTCAGATTTAAATTGTCTCATGAAAAAAATCCTGCAAAGACGCATACAAACTTCTTCAAAAGAAAAGCCAATTTCTTTTGATGAATTCCGTGTAATTCCGCACCTTCGCTTTTACTCACGCTCAAGACATCTATCGTACAGAATAGACAACCGAGCGGTATAGGACATGTGCAAATCTTTGGGTTTACAGGGTTACGTTCTTGAATGCAAAACTGCCTGCTAGCAAGTGCCAGACAGTACCACAACAATTAGTCTCGAAGGAATGCGTTCAGTAAATCAAAGTAGTGGGACAGCGCTGTGTGTTAACAGTGATCCCCGCCGACGGTACCAGGTGTCGTTGGACAGACGCACGTCAAGGAAAACCTATCACTCTAGGTTGTTTTCTGTTGGACTTCAGCAGAGGGGGAGTAACACGATGACACAGACGGTGTTTCTTAGACTGCAAAGCTTCTCAAAAGTGTACGCTGTATTTTCGTGACGTCTTTATTCTTTCGGCCCGTTCTCCGTGCGTTCTCGTGTCTCGCCATGCTGTCCCTTGGTAGAGCACACTCGCATGCCTGTGTTCACTAGACTTTGGTCACTCACTGATGGTAGAGGGCACTTTTTTATATCCTACAAAACCAAATATATTATATATATATATGTATGTTAATATATATACATATGTATATTAATATACATATACCACAGAAAATATGCCTGCGTTTCAACATCTTTTAAAGGAATCTCATTACTTTGAATGCATTTGTGATTGATCTTTATACCCCAGTATTTGATGGACCTGTTTAAAGGCTTAATGAACTTTGAAGAAAGGCTTTGACCCTACGATGGCCCTGTACAACCATGACAGATTATTATGCCAGCATTAATTGTAAACCAAATTCACATGCAAGCAATATTTGGAGAGGGTAGTTCAGAGGGTTGGGCCGACATGTTTAGTCAGTGCACCAGGATTTGTTTAGCGTTAATATCCTCAGTTTATCAGGCTATCAGATTTACAGAATTTCTTTTTCTTCTTCTTGGGACAAAGTCACCGATTGTTACCTCAAGTCATGCATTCGAACAAAAGTACTGTATTTTTAAGTCGGCGTCTGGCTACAATCTTTGCAAACCGTTTTATTTACATTGTTTGTCAGTGCCTTGGTGTTTTTGATATATAAAATCACTTTGATATCTTCAAAAATTTTCACCTTTTCTATTGCGTTTTTCATGTTCCCCCTGAAAACCTTATCGCAGTGATATTGTATGTTGTAATACAACAATAAAATCCTTTTTATCAACTCAACAAAGATGTATTATCAGTTTGGTAGAGACGCTTTATTCTATTGCATGTAATTACATCTACAACAAAATGGCGGCTGGCCAGACCATAGTTTACTGGAATTTATAGTAGTGAATTGTGAAACCAAACTGGGAAGAGGGCCACTTTTTACAGTAAATAATTAAATAGAATAGGAGGTTCATGGGAATTTCAATGTCACTGGACACGATCAGACTGCATTATGAATGACATGTTCTTGTGGTGGCAAATAATGATCTTCATTTCACTCTGTGATGAGTCACAAATCACACAATGTCTCATCCGATACAAAACTTTTTTTTTTTTTTCATCGGTACACACAGGAAGTGTCATGAACAAACAACAGTTAAAATGAGTGGTTGCATACAACGATCACGCAATTCAAGTTACATTGTTTTTACATTAAACTCTTAAAACGGTGGAATGTTTGAAGGAAAAAAAACCCTGAAATGCAACCAACTTAATTGCAACATTCTCGAGTAAAAACCAAAACAACCAGGGTTAAAAAAAAAAAAAAAAAAAAGGGGGAGGCAATTCTCACAATGGGCCAATGAAAAAACACTGAATCAACACAATCAGATATCTGGTGGTGACTCCGAAGCAGGAAGTACACTCATTGCCGTTGCCAGTAAAGAACGGGTGGTGGGGGTGGGGTCACGGGCGGAGTGCGTGTGCGGCCTCTGCCCTTATCTGGTCTCCAGCAGCCCATCTCTGATCCTCCACTTCCAGGTGGGGCTGAAGTCGGGCGCGGCCACGCAGCGCAGGTGGAGGCCGCACTGCAAGGCCTCCTCGTCGTGGCCCACCGGCCCGCCGTCCTCCGTCTCCAAGGTGAAAACTCTCTCGGAGATCTGGAGAGGGACAGGGTGGGGTGGTGGGGGTGGGCGGAGCAGTCCAGAGAGTAACCACGATGACTAACACGTGGGGCATGGAGCAAGATTCAGAACACGTATTTAAAAGAAAAAAAAGTTAAAAGTCAGCTGAATGACATAATGGCAGCAATTTAAGATTATAAATACTTTGTAAATCATAATAATACTAAAGGGGCGTTTAGCAGACGCTTTTGTCCAAAGCGACTTACAATCAGTACATTTGTGGGGTTCGACATGTGGACAGTTGGAGCAGGGGCGGGGGGTTAAGGGGATCGAACCGCCAACCCTACGGTGAGTGGACGACCCGCTCTGTCCACCCCGCTCTACCCACTGAGCTACTGCCGGCCCCCCTGTTCACTAACTTCAGATTCACTGACTAGATTCCTGAAATACGTTGGGGGGGGGGGGGGGGGGTTCCCCTGAATCGGTGCCCACCTGGTCGCTGATTCCCGTGGCGATGTGCCCCACCTTCACCCGCCGGGTCTCCCGGATCCGAATGCTCTGTCTGTCGAAGTCTTGGATGGACACGTCCACCCCTGGGACACGGGAGCGCACACGCACACACACACACACACACACACGGCCCGGGTGAAGAGACAGACGCTGCACACCCCACAACGCCACGCCTGTGTCCCGCGCTAAAACCCACGCCACGGCGCCTATGCCGCCCGCCGCCGCGTGGTACGAGGGGGTGGACTCGGGCGATGACCGCCGTCGTGGCTCACCTTCGAAACAGCAGGCCGGGGGGATCTGGACGTGGCCCAGCCAGTCCATGCTGAAGACCTGTCCATCCGCCTGGCTGTTGTACGAGAACACGCCCGAGCTGAGGTCGTCTCCCGGGGCGATGGACCAGCGGCCAGAGTCCTGCCATGGTATTGGAGGAAGTACAACTTAGGGATAGGGTTGCAAGTTGAAGTACGTGGTGTGATGAAGCAGTACCGTTTTTATGAGATGAGTTTCTAATCTTTGTGAATTTATAATCTCAATAAAAAAAAAAAAAGGTACACCTTCTCGAAGGTCAGGTCAAAAGGTTCACGTGAATTCAGATCTAGTAGTAGAGTAGTACGCGTGATGACTTGCGGAGGGCAAAACACACGCAACAAAACGTACCCTTTTGTCCCAGGACTCCCAGTTGGAGTAGCAGTCACTGCTGAGGCAGGACAGCAGCTGCTCTTGCATCTCTGCGGGGTGGAGCTGAGACAGACTGCTCAAGTAGAAATCTATCAACGAACGCGCAGCGAAAACAAGAGGAAAAAGGTGATATTAGATGTGTAAAATATAAAATCATGCACACGCAAAACGATGACAGAGACACACACACACACAGACACACACACCCAAAACCACAGACACGCACACACACAAACATGTTGTGAAACCAGAGACACACAGCGTGGACTTGCCTCTCTCCAGCTTGTGCAGTTCGTGGTCCGAGACGGGCGTGGACGTGACATGGCAGGAGGTCTTGTGGTGGGCTGAATCACGGGGGTGGCTTTGCAGGCCCAACAGCAGCGAGCTCGGCTTCAGCACCCTTCCGGCCGCAGTTCTTGCTTCACCCCCTGGATTACCGTCATGGTCGTCGCCACCGTTGCCAGCTTTCTTTTTGCACCCGGGGCTGATCAAGTCGCCTGTGCAGTCCTCTGCAGCCTCCTCCTCCTCTGCCACCTCCTCCTCCTCCTCCTCCTCCTCCTCCTCCACTTCCTCCTCCTCCTCCTCCTCCTCTTCAGAGGTGTCACTGCGGGGGAAGCGATCCAGGGAGGTGCAGCAGGCGGGCCTGGGTGTGATCTGCAGTGGTTCCGTGTAGGGGCCCCTGGGTGGGCTTCTGAGCCCCCCCACTGTACAAACACATGAGGCGGCCTATGAGTCACCGGTGACTAGACACCCAAGACTGTAACGTTTCACTGGAAACAAAGTGGGGGGGGGGGGGGGGGGTGGGGCAGGAAACAAAAAGAAAACGTACACTCTTTGAGCGCTCTGGACGTCGCCTCTCGCAGGACCCCCGCCGACGCCCTCTTGGCGGGGTCCTTCTGAAGCCCCGCCTTTATGACCTCAGCGGTGAGGCCGCTGCAGTCGGGCGGGATCTCCCGTATTGGCGGCGGCTCATTGGCTATCTGTGCGCAAAAGAAGAAGAAGAAGAAGAGGGTCCAACGGGGTCAACGGGGGTCACGAGAGGCGACACGCGGAAAGGCGACGCGGTGACCCCCGTTGTTGTGGGTTGAGGGGGGGTTGGGGGGGCGGGGCATTACCTTGAGGTACAGGCGACAGGTGTAGTACCGGGTCCACGGCTGGCATCCGCTGAGCATGTGCAGCAGCATACAGGCGCTGCTCCACACGTCGGCCTTGGCTCCTCGTGGCTCCACTTTGACGATCTCGGGGGCCATGTGTGTCTCCGTGCCCTTCATGTTCTCTGCGCCCACATGCCAAAAAGACCAAACACATCGGGGTTTGGACCACTTTGGGTCGACTC
>JAXIVH010000036.1:372551-382906 GCA_036785325.1 Urophycis tenuis | reverse complement strand
TCCGGCACCCTTGCACTTCCCCCCTTGTGTTTGACCATGCAAAAACAGACACACGCACATTTATGATACCGCGGCATCCATCAGGGATGATGCCCCAGCTATGGCTGTCCTCTACCGGCTTGGCTCCACACGGCTGAGAGAGGCCGCACGCCAATGTGCATGAACCCACTTTCTATCCCCGTGCAACGTTTGACATGTTTTCATGACCGCCGTCATTGGAAAAAAGAAAAGGGCCGTGTCAAAGTGATTGCGGACCGCCGTGGACAACGGTGTCATCTTAACACGTTGTGTTTTGAACCCCGTGCAGAAGACGCCAATTATGATACCTGTGGATCATAAATAATAATGGCCTCCTGTTTTGTCTCCTCTCTTCATTCACCCTCTCTCCCCACCCCCCACTCCTCTCTCCCACCCCTCTCCCCCCACCCCCTAACACCCACCCCCCCTGGCTGCGCGACCTGACCTGTGTTGAACCCCCCCCCCACCCGACCCCCCCCCCCCCCCCCCCCCCCTCGCCTGCTGTGCACCCCACCTGCCTGTCCCCCCCCCGGTGGTCCTCCTCCGTTGTGACCTGTGACCTGTGACCTTCGCGGGGTGGGGGTCGGCGATGGGATGCAGTGAGAGATGAGACGTCCCTAGCCCGGGCACCTCAGCATCTTCAGCGCTCTGACTGCAGAGAGACCGCGCACATCCATCAGCCCTGCCTTTTATCCTCCAGCACCGCCCCCACCCACCGCCCCCACCACCACCCCCACCACCACCACCACCACACACCACCTCCCCACAATCTCCGGTTTTTTATACTTCTATCATCCCTAGTTTTTTTAGGGGGGTTTGTTTGTCCCTTGGGAGCCGGTCTTGAATCTCAGTAGCCTCACCCCTGACACTCCAGTCCCATTTGTGTGTCACTGTGCGTGAGTGTGTGTGTGTGTACGTGTGCGTGTGCGTGTGTGTGAGTGTGTGTGAGCGAGGGGCAGGAGAGTCACTTACTTACTTGGGGGGACGTTCGAATTTGCCAGGCCATCGCCTTCGGCCCACCGTTCACCCTGTGTGTGTGTCTGCCCTCATCCCCCCCCCCCCCCCACCTAAAAACAAACCCCACCTGGTCCCCACTTTCTGGTTACCTCCCCCCTCCCCCCCCCCCCCCCCCCCCCCCCTCCCTCCGCCCCCACCCCCCCCGTCTCCGTGCTTCGGCCCTCCGCCCCCCTCGAAAAGGCCTCGGAGACCACCGTCGAGGGCCCAGCACCTGGCCGGCTCCGTCTCGCCGGCTCCTTCTCCGAGCGCCTGCCCTTTCGGACGCGCGGTGGCGCTGCCCCCCGGCCTGCGGAGGAGCGGCTGGCTGGCGGCTGGTGGCTGGCGGCGGCCCCCGGGAGCCCGCGCTGTCCCAGCTCACGGCCACGTCCAGCCAGGCCCGGGCCCTGCTGGCCAGCCCTGTCCGCCTCGGGCCTCTCGGCCTCGAGCCTTGAGCGCCGAGGCCCTGCTCCTCTCCTCGGCCCTCCGCCGCCACCGCCACCTGCTCCGGGAGAAGGCGGCCTCCTCCTCCTCCTCCTCCTCCCTCCTCCTCCCTCGACCTTGTGCTGCGCCACCTCCTTGCCCACACTCACCTCCTCCCCGGCGTCGAAGGCCCGCTCTGCCGGCGGGCCCCTCTTCCTCCTCCGCCACCTCTCCTCCTCCTCCTCCTCCTCCTCCTCCTCCTCCTCGTCCTCCTCGACGCCCGCCTTGCCGTCCACCTCCCCCGGCTCCTCCTCCACCGCCTCCTCCTCCAGCCCCGCCGTCCAGCCCCTCGTCCCTCTCCTCCCCCGGGGGTGGAGAGCGCAACCCCCGGGGGGCGGCCGAGAGCTCCTCCGCCGCCCCCCACCGACTCCAGGGGGCGCCGCCAGGAGAGCCGGCTCCTCCTGCTCCTGCTCCCCCTGCTCCTGCTCCTCAGGGAGGCGGAGGATGCGAGCCGTGGATGAGGATAAGGAGAATGCACGTCTGAAGACCCGGACAGGACACTCGCCGGATGGGAGTGAAATCCAAGCACATGAGGAGAGAGGAGGCGCCGGGGTATGAAGGGACGCACAGTGAATGTGTGTCTGTGTCCTCTCTGTGTGTGTGTGTATGTGGGGGGGTGGAACTACTGAACGCCTTACATTTTACTTCATAATGTACTCCAAAGACCGTTTGGACTTTTTTTTTCGTTGTTTTTTTGCCCCACCCCGCCACCCATCACCCCACCCGTCGGTAGCTTTGGGTCAACTAGAAGAAGAATAAAAGAACGACAATGCGCATCTGTCATCAAAAACCGCTGCAGCCTGATCGTCCCAGCCTCTGCGTCGGAACCACGGACCTACTGATCTCCTGCTCGGGTGTTTCTATTGGTCAGCAGATCTGCCCGCCGCACACTCGTACTGCCAGTTTGACCAACCAGAAAGCACACGAATCGGCACAAAGCTCCCGCCCCCAACCCGCCCCCAGGCTGCTCCCATTGGATGGATTCTGGACCGTCACAAGCAGGGACGGTTGGATTAGTCCTGAAATGCACTTTGGGCCACTTCATTTGCCATAACCCTCTCTCTCTCTCTCTCTCTCTCTCTCTCTCTTGCTCAATGGATTGTTAGTGGACTAGCTGTACTATCTAAGCTGTAACTTGTATCATAGACTATAGAGTTGCAATAATCAACGAAGTGACTACCGTAATTGTATCTTGTACCAGAATATCAATATCAATTTCATGCCTACTATAAAACACCTGGCCTGATGTGAGCCTGCTCAGAAAAACAAAAGTCGAAGTCAACAAAAAAAAAGCGAATAATAATAATGATAATAATGATAATGATACTAATGATAACAATGACAGTTGAAGTGGTTGTGTTCAAGTTGTTTTGTGGTGAATCAGGAGTCCATGACGGGGGGGGGGGTTCTGTCGCCCACTCAGACCTCTGGATTCGGTGCCGTGCGTTGGCTCCGTGTTCCTACGCACGCGACCTCGTGACCTCTCGCCGTCTCCTCGCCGCCACCGCCGCCCCCGCGGGCTGAAGTCTGACCGGCGCGTGTGTCAACTCATCACCGCGTGGACCGCGTTTCTGTCACGCTCTCTCTCTCTCCATCCACTCCCAGAGTTTCAAATTCAAGTGGTTTTGTCTTCACAATCGAATAGTTATTTTGTTTTCTTTTTCTTTTTTTTTCTGAAAGAGCATGTTTGTGTCCACCGATAGTATAATAGCACAGGTTTCTATTTTATATAAAGCACTTGAAGAGTGGGCGGGTGTGATTATATCAAACCCATGACGAACATCGAAAAAACAAAATCGACAAATGTAGAATTGGCTGTACGTTTGTAGTGTTTGTAGGGATTTTATGACAATCAAGATTCCCCCCACCCCCACCCCCACCCCCACCCCACCTCACTCCCATAGTCTTCAGTCCACACCGCCACTTGAAAAACAGCACGAGCGCCGCAAAACCCCCCTACAAAATATAAGCACACACACACACACACACACACACACACACACACAGCACACACACACACACACACACAGGTGCTCCTCACCCTTCTGAAGATAAGGTGTCAGAAGTTTCCGGATGGCACGGTATACAGTAATGCCAAACCCACGGCGGGCGCCGGGGGGGGGCGCGTTGGCATGGCAACACAACGTCGAGCACACAAAGCATTCGCAGTGTTGTTGTCGTCGAGATGGCAACGTTAGCGACTCCACACGCAAAGGTACTACACAGAAAGTTTCTAGCGTGCCGCTCGAACCTTTGCGTGACAGCCACCGGTCTGACGTATTGCCCTGGATGATTGCGCATACGATGATGTTATGTTCCCCTAAAAAAAAAGAAACTTTTTTTTTTCTTATGAATTATGCCGTTTAGATAATGAATGATTCTATCTTTTTAAGCGAGACGCACAATGCGACGACAATGAAGTCGACACGTAATGAAGTGAAGCACATCTTTGTAACCGTACAACTCCCCGCTCCGACGGGCACCTCGTACGAGCTGATAACAGGCCGCCGCAGTGTCCTGACAGTCCGGGCGTTCGATGCCTTTCTGAAATGTGCTAACTAAACTTGAGCAGTTTAGAAAAAAAAAAGAAAAAGAAAAAAAAATCCCATCAGTGTTTCAGCCTCGAATGTTCCTTCATGCTTCTGTGAGCTCGGAAGGGGCTGCGGTTTTGAAATGAGAACTTTTGATTAGAGACGATGAACATTCGGGGGGGACCGGGTTTTGAACATGAGGGGAAGATAGACGTTGTTGGAGAGGCGAGTACAAAGCGCTTGTAACAAAGACTTCTTGACTCGCCGCTGAACGGGACGGTTTTCACGCCAAGTGAGAGCAAGTGGGTTTTCAGGATGCGTGGCCGGTTTCAGAACAGGGTTTCTTCACCCCCCCCCCCCACCCAGTCTGCTTCACTCCACCTCGTCTGGGTTTTGGGGAATTACCACTCAGCTAGAGGTTATTCTAGGACAGCCGTATGAATCTGAGTATGAGTATGAATCTGCATGTGCAATATGCCCACCTGAACCAGAGTGGTCTGTGTCTGGGAGCCCCTATGGTTTGAACCATCGCCTTTATTTGCATATTCTCGAGCATTCCATCTCTCCTAAGCCTTCTCCTGCTGACCTAATGCCTTATCAGTGTTAGGTCGACAAATACACTACACAATATACCCTTATTCAAATCCAAAGACTTACAAATGTGCTTCAAGTGTTCACATGAAGCAGGCTTCAGACATTGACATTGTACGGGGCACGCACACAGAAATATTATATATATATATAAATATATAAATATATATATATATATATATATATATATATAAATATATACATACATAAAGCACCAAGGCTCACAGCACAGTAATGCCCTGTAGTTGTGTCAAGATCAGCCCTTGCCTTTTCGGTTGAGTGAAACCAAATGAAATGAAATTCACTTACTCGTGCTTTTCCACACTCCACACAATCCTTCAGTCACAGAACCAGCCCGGTTTGCCACGTTTATTGTCTGGAGTGGGGGAGTGGGGGAGGAGGGGAGGAGGCCACAGATAGGGGATTGGGACAGGTTTTTTAGTTGTTGTTGTTGTTGTTGTTTTCTTCAAGCTCAACTACTTTTCGCTAAATATAGTCCAGGATGAACCTCTCCTCCAGCCTCCTTTCTTCTCGCCTCCGTGTCCTTTCTCCTCTCTCCTGTCTCCCCTCTCCTATCTCCTCTCTCCCCTCTCTTCTATCCTCTCTCCTCTCTCTCCTCTTCTTTCTCCTCTTTCCTCTCTCCTGCCTCCTCTCTCCTCTCTCCTCCATCCTCCATACTCTCTCTCTCTCTCTCTCTCTCTCTCTTCTCCTCTCTGCTTTACATAAAAGTGCTCTCTGGGATAATGTTAGAGTTTGGCTGCTGTGCTATCGCCATGGCTGCAGGCTCACCAGGGCGTGTATTGAAGATGCTGATGGCTCCCCGCGCCGTGAATAGGAAACTCCTCCTCACTAGAAAACTTGAAACGACGAGCGACGCAATGCAGAAACACGACACATATAAATATATCTAGAGTGAAGTTGTTTGTTTATGATCCTATTATAGTTGTGGCAGGAAAAAAAATAATAAACGTGTGATATACATATATAGACCTAGGTTGAAATATATAATGTAAAACGTTCTCATCTTTTGAGTTTTATATATACTAGTGGCCGTTTTTTTGTACAGATACTTTCTTTTATATGTCATCAAGAGAAGATAACACATTTCACACGGGTGGTCTATTCATACGCAAGACATATTTTATATATGTATGATTTAAATATATGCTCTGTATAGACAACGCCTACTCTCTGTAATATACGTACATACTGAGTAACTTTTATTTTTATTTTTTATCGTAGCCCTTTATTTTTGCTTTCGTTTTCACTCAATTGCCGAACGTCCCCCGATACTGCGTCGACTCCGAGCAAACGGCCGCGCTATGCAGCGTCGCTCCGAGAAGACAGCAGGATTACGAAGCAGGAATCACAAACTGCGCTACAGGGGGGGGGCTTTCATTGTTTCTGTATAGTTTTCGGGTTGTTGTTTTTTTAAGGCAAGAAGGGAATTAATTCCTCTTTCGGTCGTTTTTTAAAATTATTATTTTTATTTTACTCCATCCTGTGAAGGAAATCGAGGTGGTTGTGGAGCCTGTACGGCCCGGATGCTTAGCTGTAACACACGGACACTGTGGTAACTTTATGGCAGGAAGGAGGGAGGAGGACTGATTCATTGTGAGGACCGGGACCTCTGATAGATGGTTGATGTAGACTCGTCTGGCTTTAATTCTCGTCTCTATTCCAGATACGGTTTGAGATGGAACAGGGTGGTTGTGATGAATGTCTGTGTAGTGCAAGCACAGTGGGAGAGCTTACAGGGGGAAATGATTCCCCCCCCCAGGGTCTAATGTTGTTGTTAATGTTTGAGTTCCGCAGTGGATTTACTATACAGGAAGTAACAGCAAAACCAACAGGAAGTCGTTTTAACAGAACCACAGTACAATCATGGATTACGTCAAGGAATTCATATTCATTTATAATAATGCGTCACCCATTTCTTATGACGACCAACCTTATGTAGTACGTGTATGAACTTTTTACATGAGTGGATGTTCCAAGGACTTGGCATCAGAAAACATCGGTGAACAACAAAAACGAAATCAAACGTGTACATAGACCGAGTCATTCCTAGCAAGCTCAGCAAACCGCCATGTCCAAAACGATTTTTATCAATGAAAAAAATATGACCATGGGTAACTAAAGTATATACAAAAACAATGCATGTATAGTCTCAAGCAATTGCACGGTGCAGTTGGAAAAAAAAAATGTTGTCTATGTGTTGTCTCAAAAAAAATATATGAGAGAAAATGTTGGCGAAAAACTAAAGAGGATTTTAATATTAATGGTTCACAGCTGTAGAGAATGATTAACATTATTTCGGTGTCTGTGACACAGGCATGCTCAGTCTTAAGTGATGATGATGATGATGATGATGGTGATGATGAAAATGATGAAGATTTTGAAACTTAAGTAACGTGTGGGTGGAAAGTATCAGAGCACTTCAACGCACCCTAAACTTAAAAAAAAAAAACTTAAAAAAAAAAAAAACACCAAATGGTGAAACTCTTTCCATGGAGGGATTTTCTCCCGTTTTTTTTTTTTTTTTTTTTTTTTGTAGATTAGTGTGATATATGAACAGAATAATATTACAGAAAATAGATCTATCATATAAGAATATATAAAAATTTAAAAAGCCTACCGATACTGGAGATGACTAATTTATCAGTGTGGATGCCATGATGTTCTGTGAGAAACATGTGTTTTTCTTTCCCCACGAGGCGGTGGGCCGTGGGACTCTGCCCTTCGTTTTGTACATACTTTGCTGTGTTTGTGTGTCTTAATAAAGTGCAGCTCTCTTGTACAGTCACGGCGTCTGGCACTTTTTTTTGCCCTCTTTCGGCGACACGGAACCGGATGAAGGAAGCTGGTCATCAATAACAGGTTCTCACGCAGTAGATGCAAAAAGAAACAACTCAAAACTTTATTTTTATTCTAAATGTATAAAATGGAGCACACCAAAGGCCACAAACCATAAATGATGTTTCAAAAGTTTTAACGTTCCTTGTTCTTCTTTTACAACAAGTTCCTCGTGCATAGCGTTCATAGCATAGCATTCATTTTATTTACATAATTCATAAAACACAATTTGGCTGTATGATGTATGATATGCTAGCATGACATCCTACAAACGAGTGCAGCAAGCCCTCTGCACAGTATCTGTCTGTCTGTCTGTCGGTCTACAGTACCGCTGCAGATTACATGCCACGTTTTGGGTCCTCGCTCAGGGGTCCTGTTGCTGGGCCGTCCGCCGTCCGTCCATCCTCCTGTAGGGAGTATTCCTCAAGTCTGCAGGAAGACAGAAAACGGACACAATTAGGACCATTGACCGACAGCTGGAGCCTCGGTATAACACGGTGTATAGTTATGAAAAGAAAAAAAGACAAAAGTTTAAAAAAAAAAAAGTTACATTGTTAAGAGCTACAACAACAAAGAGTATGATTGGAGGAGGAGAGGAGGAGAGTGGGCGGGGCAATGAGGGCGGGGCGGGGGCGGTCTGGTGTGCTGCACCTGTAATGATGTCCTCCAGCGCGCCATCCTGCACCTGGGGCTTCACCTGCCTCTTCTTCAGCTCGGCCAAAAAGTCCATCTGAGGCATCTTGGGAGTCATGGGGGACTGGGTGCAGAGAGCAGGGCCTCCATTAGTACACGGCGTGTGTGTGTGTGTGTGTGTGTGTGTGTGTGTGTGTGTGTGTGTGCGTGTGAACACAGACCTGAGGACCCTAAGGCACACGTCGCGCCATCTCCATCACTGGGGCGCGCGTAATCGAAGGTCGGAGGTTACAAGAAAAAGGTTGTCGGAACGTCGGCGGCCTTTGCATCCCCGTCGTTGATATTGATTAGCGATGCGAGTAGTTTGTGCAATTTCCCTCAGGGATCATTAAAGTGTTTCTGTCTGTCTGTCTGTCTGTCTGTTCTGTCTGTCTGTCTGTCTGAGTACATTTGTGTTGATACAAATGATCGACGACGATGATGGTGACTAAAGGTCACGGAAAACGGCAAAAGTCACACATTCAGAAGACGTGACGACAAAGGTTTTGGTAAAAAAAAACTAGTACAAATAAATAAATACAAAACGAAGGAACCGCCGAATCGACACAACGTCACGATGCCGGCGATGACCTCACCTTCACCGCGCCGCCTCTCCTGGGAGACGGAGACTCCGAGGCGGCTCTCTCACTGCTCTCCTGCTCCGCCCTCTTCTTCTTCTGCTCGTTGTCCTGCTCGGCTTTCTGCCATCACCAAACAAAACACACGGACCACTCAAAACCAGAAGCCACCGGACACCGCCGCCGCCGTAGCCAGCCACCTCCACAGCCGCGGTGAACCTACGGGAAGCTTTAGTGCCCCCCCCCCCCCCAAAACCCAAACACGCCCACCTTGTAAGCCTTCAGGAAGCGCACGAACGTGGTGAAGAACATGGACGGCTGGGTGGTTTTGGGGTTCTCTCCAAAGTACTCCACCGCGGAGCCGTACGCGTCCTGGGGAGCGGAGTAGACACACACAAGAAAAACCACATCTTCATTAGCATTGATGCTATCTATAGGATTTAGTTAAGGCACTTGCATCCAAGTGGCTTGCGGTGAATTCAGAGTGCACGTCATTAAGGTGCAGGTAAGGGCTTCTTGCTCAAGGGTGCATACAGGTAGTACGGGGGGGGGGGCACAGGGGATTGGACCTGGGACCGCCGTTTCGATCCCCTGTGTGTTTAGCACAGAACAGAAAAACACTGTATGAATAAAGTTGGATTTGGCTCCTCCAACCTGCGCCTTCTGGCTGTCCTTGACCAGCGAGTTCAGCTGGTCGCTGTTGGCCTGCACAAAGTCCCTCAACACCGTGTTGTTCTCCTGCACCAGGAACTCCTTCTTGGCCATCTCCATGCCGCGCTCCAGGGCGCGGATGTCCTGCAGGAGGCCGTCCAGGGACACTGGAATGCAACAATGCAACACACGACCTTCTCAAAAGTCCCGCGCGGAGAGCGGTCACCTTCCGAGTGACCGACTTGAGCAGAAAACAGCACACACGCGATACACGTACTGCGTGTAAAATACTAATACTATAACGTGAGACAAAACAAACGTACGAGCTGTTTTGGATTTAAAAAAAAAACGCAGCTTATCAGATTCTCTTCAGCTTGACTCGGTTTCCATTCCCCGATGTGTGAGTGTCTGAACGGCGTTGTGCGAGCTACGAGCGAGCTGGCGTCCCCGCCCTGAGCCTTACCCAGCGCAGCCTTATCCAGGAAGTGCAGCTCCGTGTGGAAGGAGGCCAGGTCGGGGTACTTCTCCTGGATGACGTTGGTGATGAAGTGCAGCAGAGTCTGCGAGCGGTCCGTGGACTTGGTCTCCAGCAGCTGAGCGAGTAGAAAACGTCAGAAAAGAGAGAAGAGAGATTCAGAACGGAGGCACTCCCAAGAGAACGAGGCGTTCCGTTAAGGCCGCGGCTTTTTTACCCTCCCTGTCTCTGAAGAACAGCAGAACGAGGCAAAGTG
The DNA here is from genome assembly GCA_036785325.1 of Urophycis tenuis. NCBI lineage: Eukaryota > Metazoa > Chordata > Actinopteri > Gadiformes > Phycidae > Urophycis > Urophycis tenuis. The sequence goes on along the minus strand of JAXIVH010000036.1, from coordinate 372,802 downwards.
TGTGTGTGTGTGTGTGTGTGTGTATGTGTTTGTTTGTTGGGGCGACTCACGAGATCCAGACTCTGCAGCCGGAAGCCACCTGCTGCGCCCCTCTTGCTGCTGTTCATGTAGTTCCCGAACGCCAGGATGATCTGGGGGAGAGAGAGAGAGAGAGAGAGAGAGATGGTAAAGATTTTCACTTTGTGTGTTCATGTTAACTAAGGCAGTGGTTCTCAACTGGTGGGTCCCGACACAAAAGTGGGTCGCAGACC
>JAXIVH010000036.1:345051-365051 GCA_036785325.1 Urophycis tenuis | reverse complement strand
ACACACACACACACACACACACACACACACACACACACACACACACACACACACCTCTTTAAAGTTGTCAAAGGCAGACAGGATGATATCATGGCCTCCCCTCACAAGACACACGGCTGCCAGCAACTCCAACACAAGGGCCTTGGTTCTGTCAAACAGAACAAAACAGTAAGACATACTCAGTAACATAAACACACGCACACAGACAGACACACACACAAGCATGCGCACGTACAGTGACGTACCTGGGATTCGTGCTGTTGAGGCCGAGAGTGATTTCGTTGACACAGCTGGGGTGACTCATCACCTGGTTAAATCCAGACTAAGAGAGAGGGATCTTGATAAGCATTCTCTCTAGGGGGAGTGATGTGTTAAGAACTGTGCAGGTGCCTTTGCAGTTTGGGGGCAGCGTGTGTGGCCGAGTGAATGTGGAATATTCGTCTTTGATCTGTAAAAGTCCCCGCATGTGCCTAGCACAGTCGGAGGTTTATCTTGGGGTACACGTTTTCAATTGGAATCCTTCTGCAGTGATAATTTCAAAATATCAAGGTTATTAACTTTTTTTGAAGGAACTGGGTTACAAGATTTTACGGAAAAAAAACTACAGAAAAATGCATTTGAAACGTAGGCATGTTTCAGGACACTCAAGGTCACGTGGAAAAGGAGATAAGAATTGCTTTTATTTATGTAAATCGGTTATAAGCGTAGCATCATACCTTCGACCAATTGACCACTTTTGATTAAAGTTGCAATGGATAACATTTTCAACTAGCTTGTAGCTTAAAATGACCTGGACACAACTGCAGTCAATACCGATCAATTATGGTGCCAATAAAGTCCAATCCTATAACTGATATATTTTACTAGTGACGAATGTGTGTACATGTCACATGGCACGGCAATGATTCGACAGTAGGCCAGAATGGAAAAACAGGCCCTCTTATCTTAAGATTGCTATCTTACTTGTAACTTTTTTTTGTTTCCTCAAAAGACTCTACTGCTTGTTTTGTCTTGTACTCTCTCTCTCTACGTATGTAAAGCTTCTCTGAGAACTTTGAAAAGCGCTTTTGAGGAATTCAGTTTGTTCAGCGATTCAGTTGGTTGTCAGTCTGCAACTCCACCACTAGATGCCACTATATTCCACACACTGCAGCTTTAACTCACTGGGTACATACACGGTGCGATGCACCTCCAGCCATACCTGATAATTCATGATGGCCCGCAGACACATGATGCACACATGCACGTCGTCTCTCTGGCAGTTCAGGTGGGACCTCTTGCTAATCTTGCTGTTTAAAGTGTGAGTGATCCTGCACACAGTCCAAGCAAAGCACACCATACAGAGGGAGACATGTCAATTCATGGGCTTGATTTATCAATTGAGCACAGAGCGACACAGAGTGGCTCCACATATCTGCACATATTTAGGTATGCAAATGTGGCAGATAGAAACCAGCCAATTATAACAGGACCCCGGGTGCAGTTTTAGTCAGGGGAGGCCCATGTGTAATTATGCAAGACAACAGACAAATCGGTCCATGTCAATTAAAGTTCAGAATCGCATTAATACTCAAGTACAGCATGCACATTCATCATTATTAATTAAAATGCCATTAAGTCAAATGAAAAACAATTTTTTATACGCCAAAGTAGACATTTGTCCAAACAAGCAGTGCACAAATTAAGCCTTTGCTATAACCTAGCAATGGTTGACACTGTAAATCTGAAAAAAAAAAAAAACAGAAATATATATAGACATTAACAAATATTATGACGTGCGTTATTGTTAGGTGCCCATGTTATTGTTAAGTGCTTTTTTTTTTTAATCACTGACACAAAAACGCAGTGATTGGGACAGCCTTGGCAGTATGAGGACCAAAGGGAAGATTCCTAGTCTTCAGTCATCATGATTTGTGCCTGTGTGATTATGCTACAGAGCCAAGGCGACTCCATTTTACCTCACAGTCAGGGCCCGGGCTGCTCTGGTCATGCCATGGGATTGGGTACTGGAGCTGCTTCTATCCAAGTCTTCCAGTGACCTATTCAAAGGCTTTGCTCTCTCCACGGGGAAACCATTCCCCACTGAATCCACTGCATCAAACCTGTTGAAAGGGGTTGCACACACACACACACAGGGCAAACAACCACAGATGTGTCAACATTGCCATGAAATGCAAAACAGTCTGATGTGGGCCAACCATTTTGGGGAAATACCGGTGAAGAATAGACGTTGCAACAAAAAAAACAACAACATCTCGTCATCAAGAATGTGTCAAATGTCGTCCCAACCGTTCAACCTATAAAATATCCATTCATTTGTTAATCTTTGTTTGCATGGTGGTCAATGATCTGTGGACTTACGTGGCCCTCTGCGCATAGGACAGATATTCAACCAGAACATCTAAACCTATGTTCTCCTCGTTGAGGAATTCCTGGGCCCATCTGCAGAAACACAAGGGTGGAAAACCAGCAATGTGAATTGGGGGGGGGGGGGGGGCATTGAAACCACAGATGGGAAGTAGAGGCAGGACGATGACGCCGTTTACCCGATGTGGTTAGTGCGCAGGGATATTTCCAGGTCTTTGAGCACCTTGGTTGCATCTTGGATCCACTTCTTGGACTAAGAGTGACAAAGCACGAGTATGTGTTTCAGAGTGTTATGTTGGATTGACATTGACACAAAAATGACTGGCAACAATACATTTATGAGTATGATGAGTGGAATGCGTGTGGATGCGTGCATGCGTGCGTGTGTGTATGTGTGTGTGTGTGTGTGTGTGTGTGTGTGTGTGTCTGTGTGTCTCTGTGTGCGTGTGCATGTGTGTTTCTGTGCGTGTGCGTGTTTCTGTGTGTGTGTGTGTGTGTGTGTGTGTGTGTGTGTGTGTGTGTGTGTGTGTGTGTGTGTGTGTGTGTGTGTGTGTGTGTGTGTGTGCCCACCCTGCGGGGCACCCCTCCTTGGTCCTGGTAGAAATTCTTGATCTTGGTCAGATAAATGGACGGGGGGCTCTTTGCCTGAAAACGCTCCTGTGATGGAGAATCCACACCAGGCAGAAACACACAAACCGCTGATGATGAGTTCAACTTTCAACCACTCTAGCATGTGCAGACTGCCATCTAGTGACACGATGCTCCCAAAGATTGCCCTGTTTCCATGACGATACATTAATGCCCCATGGCGATTTTGTGATGCATACATTAGTTTAAGGCGTTTTGCTACATTCAACGGATGTTTACACCGTAGAATTCTATGCTATGTTTTGGTTCCATGTTTTATTTATAGTATATTCTACAATTGCTCCGGTAACATTTAGCATCATTACATATTAAAGAGTAACCAAACACAGCCCAAACCACAGGTAGGCCACCATCTCTGGTGAATTGTCATTTATCTTGCCGGTGGGCTGAAAATGTCACTTGCCAAATGGTTGTTAGTATTTTGGGGTTGTCCTTGAGGTTGGGTTGTTGTTGGTTTTGGTGGTTACCCTTTAAAAGGTTGATTGTTCTGTTACCTTGGTCTGTTCAATGGTAACGTGATTGACATTCAGTCTTACCTGGTCACAGACAAGCTCCCATTTCTTGTCATTGTCATACTGACTTAAAAGATTTAATTTGTCTGGCGGCAGGTTCATGGCACTCTGTGAAAAAGAAGACATGGCACATTATACTCCGTACTGCTCGTAGTGTGCTTCCAGTTAGGTTATTTGGAGCCGCGTCACTTTATTTTATCTCGCATATAATGGGCACATCTTTACCAAATAGCAAGACACCCTTTATAGCGCTGATGGTGTGAGTTGAAGTGTGAAACAGAAAAAAGAGAAAACTCTCCAACACATTGTAAGTCATTGTAAGCAGTTTCTTAAATTGTGGCTGAATACCGGCTGCTACCTTGTTGTATATTAGATCCCTCTGTCTACTTTTTATTAAGAGCACTGTCAGAAAACAAACAAAACATTCATGGCCTTCTGGTGAGACAGATGGTGTTATTTAGGCCCAATTTTGATGATTCAAAAGGCACATATTTTTAATCAGCATTTCTTTTATGAGTTACGATGCAAGTTATGCAAGTTATTGAGGGAAAGAATTGATGTTTGATGTAGATTTTTAGTTTAATGAGGAAAGTGTTGCAAATGGCGCCATTTGAAGGTTATATTTTGTAAATATAGATTTTGATTAAATAATAAATATAAATAATAAATAATAAATAATAATATAAATAATAAATAATTAGGCAATTTCCCTCAGGGATCAATAAAGTATGTCTGTCTGTCTGTCTGTCTGTCAAATAACATATATAATAATACATGTATTTTTTAAAAGCACTATTAAAAATACTGACACTTCAATACACTTAACAGCAGGAATAAAATCACATAATAAAAACATGAATGTTTTATTTTCACATAATATTTTCTAGTATATTGTTCTGATATTTATTTTGTTTGATGAAAACAAAAGCGACAAACGAAGAGGGCAGGAAATGGCTTTACCACATTTTGTAGTTCAACCGCCATTTTACCGTCACTGGGGCGACCCCAGGGGATAAATGTCGCAACTGATTTTGATCTTTGAGATAAACAACTCACAGCTATGACAGTTTGATATATGGTGGGCAGTCAGTTATGACGAAACTACATCCACCCCACACCGACGTTTCAACCATTTTGCCGGACAATATTTAACCAAATCAAGTCGGTAATTGATTTCTGTCGGCTTGATTGCACGTCGTTTTTCCGTTTGGTGCGAAACCGCGAAAAAAACTAACACGTTGCGACATGAGATGGCAAAAGCCATCACATGTTGCTCAACTTCCTCTTAGGTTCGGAGGGTGGGGTGGGGGTGGTGGTGGTGGTGGTGGTGGTGGTGGGGGGGGGGGGGTCAGCTGCCAATCCTGTGCCTGTGATGCATGAGCAAAACACCGCAGGGCTTCGGCAACGGCGACGACGCCACCTTGGCGCCGTTCAGGCCGAGCGCGCGCACCTGCTGTGTGTGGAACAACAACGCCGTGTTAAATCGCTGACTCACCAGGACCATGTTGAAGCGCTCCTCCAGCTCGTCCTCCGCTGGCATGGGCAGCTTGGGGGCAGCCGACGACTGTTTCTTCTGGAGGGCAGCGCCGGGGTCGCCCGTGCCCCCTGGCTCGGTGGCGCCCGCAGCCGGGCCGCCGCCGCCGCCGCCCCCCGCAGCAGCGTTCCCCATGACTATTCTCCACAGGTAATCCAGGAGAACGAGGGCGTGATGCAAGCTCCCCTCGCTGAGATTAAAATGTTAACGCCCGCGGGGCCAATGTCCCACTCAGGCAAGCGCTCACACCCCTTCACTCTGAGACATCAAGAGACAGACTTCACCAGACACACGGAAGTGGACCAAACCCCCCCCCCAAAAAAAAACATGTCTCTTACGCCAAAGTCAGGTTTTGCCTCAAAATACGTCCTTTGTCCTTTGACCCTATCTGGGGTTCACTCCTGGGACGGGCATCGATTCTTCATTCTCACCGCCAACAGTGTGTGTGTGTATCCTTGCGTTCCCCCTCTCGAACCCGTGCCTCTGTATGGGAAGTCAGCCACTGAAGGTCACCGTTGTGCGGGCGGTCATCAAGCCAGACGACGTGTCTTCACCCACCACTGCCTTACAACTGAACTACTAGCTTCTATGGTTACATGACAAACACAGTGTGAGAGGAAGGAGGGTTTTTGGCTGCAGCTCAGAAAAGAAACCACAGTCACATAAAAAAGCAGAAGCGCAACTTCCTGTGCAATGGAGCCGAGACACTGCGGAGGCCGGTGTTGTGAAGGTAGCGAATATAGCATGTATAGCAACGCACAATGGGGAGGGACAACATGCATGGAGAAAAAAAAAAAAAAAAAAAGGTAGTATGCATGGGGAAACAAATGGCAATGCATGCCTACTAGTCCCAGATTACAGTATAATACAGCTGCATTTAAATTCAATGTGAATCTTGATGCTACCACAATTCTTTGGAGTGGGCGTTGACGGGTTCAGATCATCCATGGCAGCCATAGTCAGGTCAACAGGTCAATTTTTGTTTTAAATTCGTTAATTCAGGTCAGACTTGTGTCAGGTGGAATGACGTTGCGTTGCAAAGATTGCCCGACAGCCCCACTGTGCGTTTGGAATCGGCACGCGCAAAATGTTTGTGCAACACAGACGTGGTTGTAAAACAAACAAATACCATCTTGTTGAACTGAAAACGCAGCTGCAACTCCGAGCACCCCATCCATCCAAGTCCATTTCACATACATGTGATTTAGAAACCGCTCCAATCCAATAGTCCTCACATTGTGTCCAGTAGAGGTAGCACTTACGCACCGATCGCCGAGGCTTTTCTCACCAGAGTTGCTTTGTAGAGCTGAAGTTGTTGTGAGTGGCAGCAGTGAGCACCCTGCTGCTGTTGTTGTTGTTGTGTTTCACACAGGATGGCCGACCCGATCACTTCCCCAGAAGACCACTGGAAAGTAAGAAACAAACCCGATGCGTCGATGTTCTGTGTGGTGTTTTTTTGGGGGCTGGTGGTTTGGCTTTGCGGTGCTACTGCCTCTCGTAGCCGCTCGGCTAACGTTAGCACACATCTGCTAATGGAGAGCAGCACATATTGCATGTTTGGATTGTTTTTGATGATTAAACCAACAGTGCCCTTTTTGTAATACGCAACATCGACACATAACTACGGTTGATCTGTGGGTATGAAGCGACCCCCTGGCTGTCACCCTGTTGGGTTTTAATGGGACCTGACTAACACTTCACGTCTCTGAAAGTGAAACCCCGACGTCTGCTTTGTTGACAGTGGCGTTAAGAAATCGCTCGCGTTATTTGTTACACAACCCAAGCGATTGTAGTCGTTATTCGCTTGGATTATGGCAAAATTACATGTGTTAATCGAACCTGTAAAGTTTAAAGACTCGGGTCTGTGTGGTACTTTTTAATGTATTTGCGGCGCCTATTTGGTGGCTTCGCTACAAAGGTAAATAAATGGCAATGTACGCGGTGGTGTGTGTGTTGCACGTATCCACGTGTTCTCCTCTGTGACCTTCACCGAATTAGGACAACACACCTCTGTCGGGGTTTCGGTTTTAGCCCCCCCCCCCATGTCTTGATGCCTGTTCTCTCTCTTCCACATCTGTTAACTGCTTCGTGTTGACCCTGCAGACCGAAGGTGCCTTCAGTGACAACGGGTTCGACCATGGTAAATTGAATGAATTGGATTGGATGCAGCTGTCCTGGCTGCTTCCGTGCAGGTTGTATGAGTTACAGCATGTGGGTTTAACGCTGCTTCACCGTGATGGTTCATCTGCTGCAGGTTTCTTCACCGAGGCAGCGTTAAAGGGCAGTATTGTCTCCAGGGCGAACAGCATCGGCTCCACAAGTGCCTCTTCAGTCCCAAACACAGGTAATATGGTTTTTGCATTGAGGTGATTTCGACAGGTGATTATATATATATTGCTCGATGAGTCAATATATTGAAAGAGAGTTGTGCACCGTAGATGATGAAGACAGCGACTACCGACACGAGACGTATAAGGACTCGTATAAAGACAGGCGACGACAAGCACACACACAGGCTGAACAGAAACGAAGGGATGCTATCAAGGTCGGTATCCATATTGCATGTCATCGGTCCAAAGGGTGATCAATAATAAGGACAATTTGTATATGCCCTTGTCGTCATGCATGGATCTATCTATCGCTTCCAGAAAGGCTATGACGACCTGCAGTCTATAGTGCCCACCTGCCAACAGCAATCAGAATTTGCAGTGGGGGCACAGAAAATCAGCAAGGCTACCATACTACAGAAAAGTAAGATTTTCTTTTTCGTTATCGTACAACTTTACATGGAGTCTACTCCATGTGTATTCGGGTAGACGGGCTTGTTGGATTGGGTGCTGGTTAACTGGATAACGCTATCTGATTGAGAGGGGCGGAGCTCCAGCATTATCTAGTATGAAACTCTGCATGCAAGACTGCCCATTTTGCTTAATTGTTAAATAATGCAACTTTATGGCAGTATTCCCAAAATTTGACCTTATGTAGTTCATCTTGAGTATTATATTGTTATGTTGTTGTTATAAGATAAATCAGGTGGTTAGCATGCAGTCACATCAAGTGTTAGCATGTGCCCAGACCCATGAATGATGTTTATTTTGGTGGGGTTGGGGGTTTTCTAGCCATCGACTACATCCAGTTTCTTCACAAAGAAAAGAAGAAGCAAGAAGAAGAAGTGTCCACGCTGAGGAAGGAAGTGATGGCCCTCAAGATAATGAAAACGTACGATGAGGCCTGACTGAAACTGTTTTTTTTTGTCTCGAGATCACTCCTTTCCCCCACTTTTCACCCACTCAAGTCTTGTACCCTTTTGCTTTTTTACTTAAATCACAACAAAAAAATTCCCTCGCCCCCTTGGTGTGTTGCAGGAACTATGAGCAGATAGTGGAGGCCCACCAGAACAACCCCCAACAGGGGGAGGAGCAGGTGTCGGACCAAGTCAAGTTCAGGGTCTTCCAGAGCATCATGGACTCGCTGTTCCAGACGTTCAGCAGCTCCGTCTCGGTAAACAGCTTCCAAGAGCTGTCGGCCTGCGTCTTCGGTTGGATTGAGGAGCACTGCAAGCCACAGGCAAGTATGGGGGGAGGAGAGACAGACAGAAAGACACAGACAGAGAGACAGACTGACTGACTCTGCCTGCCCTGTTCGTTAAACCCATGTCTGTCTCTCCCTCTCTTCCAGACGTTGAGAGATTTTGTGGTTGGCGTTCTCCGACAGCTCAGCGGCCAGCTGTACTGATCCTCTTTACCACCCCCTGGACTCCAAATATTTTTGGGCTCGTCTCGATCTCTTAGGGGCGGGGGTGGACATTGTCCGGCCACACTTAAAAGTATTTTACACTTTACTCAGTTCAGACTGAAATATCAAACTGACCAATTGGTTTAGAGGAAAGGCTTGTCTTTGTTTTTTACAAGCGAGACTACCCCTCTGGTTTCATGTCCACGTGATTGTGCCTAATTGTATTTTTTTTAAATAGATGCTTCAGAGAAATTGCTTTCCTGATGAGCCTGCAGCAGCAGCAGCACTGTATTTAGGTGCCAATGAATGTTAACGCTATACTGGGTGATCAAGAGTGATGAAAGAATTGTGTTTACGTGATCATGATTGCCTATAAATGCATTATAGATTCTTATGAACTCTTATGTCCTCAAGCTGAACTCCAATCAGGCTGAAGCATACGGTTGTAAACCCAAGTCCAGTCGGAAGATCTATAGTCTGCTGGGATCTTGTAAGCAGGCAAACTACAGCAAATGTATGTCATTACGACTGGAAATCTAAACAATTGTTTTCACTGCCTTGGTTGTTTTTTTTTTTTAATGAGATGATCATCGATACTTTACATTGTTGCTGGATGTTTTGATACAGGTTTTTTTGTTAACTTTGTCAACTTCACTTCAGCTATTCCAAAAAGAAATACAACTAATTGGGAGCGTTCAGTTTTAAGTTTCAAGTCCAATTGTACCTCAGTCGATGTAACCTAATTTATTGTATGGGATACATAAAAGCCTTTTTTTTTTCTGAATGAGCACACTGCCTTTGTGTAAACGCCCCCCCCCCCCCCCCCCCCGTTTTGGGTTGCAAGTGATTATATTTTTAATCGAAAGATCAAAAGGCAGCGGTGTGGTTTCAGCATGAGTACCGTATGGCAGTTGGATACTTTTTCCAAAATGGTGTCTGCCTCCTCACAGCTTCAGCCCAGTGCATTATTTGGCGCTGTACCTGTGATAGCCATCATCGGATTGACAATGAATCTCAAATCAAGGATCAGTGCGCTACATCACATGTTGCAGAATCTGTATTGTTGTTGTTTTTTTTTTTTTTAAAGGACACTACCAAGTTCATACCTCAGTTGGTTGCTCCGATCACACTGGAACGTTGTATACATCAAAAGGATTTCAATGTTTAACTTTGTTGCCTTTTGCTTTGTGTGTCTTGAAAAGAATTGAAGAATTGTAATCCCTTCCTAGAGGTTAATTCAAGCGTGCATGTACATGTTTACAAATATTGTTTAGTATTTTATGTTTATTATTTACACATGAACTCGTTGAAAGGAAATTGTTGACATAAATAAAATGCATCTTCGTACATCTACTTCCATGTACGGGTCCAGATCATGGCATTATGTATATTGGTTAAATAAATGAAAAGCATTTCCACTTTTTCAAGTACTCGGTAAAACCACTTTACAATCTTCATCCGTCTCCACGCCAACTTCCTCCTACAAAATAGGGAATATTCTGTTTAATATATGCCCAGATTTTTACTGTGTATATTGTATATATACAGTACATATCCTGATACGTGAATCTACAGAACATATTCCGACTCACTAGAAACTGCTTCTTGCTTTTGGGATATCCCTCCAGAATGGCATTCATCATGTCCGATGCCTACATGAGGAAAGTTAATCAGCCTTTAATGGACGACCAATAAAAGACTATGCTAGCAGAAAAACTAAAAGTTCCTATCAAGGTGAAATATTTTGCATCAATGTTGTGAAAATTCTAATTGTGATAATGCTATATATTCATATTATGCAGTCTGTACTTCACCTGGGCACATTAAAACACTGATGCTTAATATCCATGCTATAGGCTACTTGTCCCCCTCGAGCTATGACTGCCTTTATCTGAGGCTGTGAGGTTTCAGTATATACATTACCAGTCTTTTCCGCTTTCTCCACTCTTTCACATACAGGGTCTGTTCCTTGTAAACCTGGAAATGAGACGTTAATCAGTGAGTGAATTACAACCACCACATGTTGTGTTTTGCAGTTCCACCAAGTTTAGGAGGGAGTTTCCCCACCTTCTCCTTCTCTTCTGGCGTGATGTGATTAGTTGCTGATTGTATCTTCTGCAGACGCTCTGTGTACCCAGAACACTCTGCTTTCAGCTGCTGTATCTCTGATGTCACTTCCTCTGTGGTCAATGAGCTTTGCAGCGCTTTCAGCTCTGTGGATTTTATTTTCACAATAACCCCAAAAACAATTTTTCAATCATGTCAAATAAATGAATCCTATTGGAAGCGTAACAGTCTAAAAACGATAACCCTTGTTCATTCAGCCTGCCCTACTATAACACATGAAATGAACAGCACGCTTTTTGGTGTGGTGAAATGCAGCATGTAAACACGTGTGCACGTGGCATCACCTGCATCCAGCTGTTTGCAGCACTGGGTGATGGACTGCACCTGGGTGTCGAGTTCAGAGATCTGACTATCCATGGCCTTCAGGTCTGCATCATTCACCTCTGTAAACTGGCTCTACGAGCGTAGTCAAATGTGCAGGAAAGAAACCAATGTTTAGTAAAAGAGTAGCCAGGGCACTGTCCGATTTAGGATGTTATGTGTGCCACGTTTAACTTGTTGGATTGGGGGAGACTAACCTGGTCGGCGAAATAGATTTTTTGCTTCCCATATGTTTTCTCTTTAATTTTCCCTTCCGCGGCCAATTGCTCCATGGCTTTGACCACTGCCTAGAAATAAGAATCAGACATTACGGACGAAACATTAGCTTCATGAATCTACACTGCTGACATTATTGATTCGTGTCAATCTTACCGTTTTCCCCAGTCCATGCTGTTTCTGTAAATTGCCGAAGACGTCTTGTGTACTGTAGGGACGGTTCTTTTCATTCAGGTATGCAAGAATGAGCCCCACACCTGTAACAACGAACACACTTTATTGGATACGCGACCTGTTTCCTTGATGATCACAACGTAAACTCAGCACTAGGTGGCTAGCTAGGTGGCTCATTCTAACACACAGCAGTGAATTCAATCTACAGCTCACATTGTCAAGTTGGTTACCAAAACGATCGTGTCAATGATACGGAAACAGGAATGTAAACTATATAGTTACATGCCGACTTACTGTCGTCTTTTTTGCTCATTTTGTCATTGGAATATCACCGAAACTAACTTTTGAAGTGATCCGTTTCCCCGCGAAATATGTGTCCACCAGAACGTCAACCCGCGTCAAATGACGCGCGTCGAACTTACTTCCGCAGAGCATAAAAGATATACTCAAAATTACACTATTGCTATCGAAGAAACAAATGTACAATTTTTACATTGATTATATACTTTATCCAGTTTTTCTATTTGACGTGTAACATAATTATAGACAAACAAAAAACAAATAGTTGCAAATATTTTATTTCATAAGTTGCACATCAAAAAATATCAAAACCAGTTACAAAGAAAGTCAGCACACTACTGCACTTATTTGTTTTTAACATTGACGATCGTTCATTATAACTTCATTGAGCAATAATATGCAACGTTCCGCTCTAATCATAACATGGCTCAAATAACTTCATCTTTTGTCCCCCGGTGCCCCAATTCTGTGTCCGAATGGGTGGTCAGAATTAGTTTCTATTGTACTGAATTTCCCATCAATTTCCTTTGCAAAATGAAAACAACTTGAGCAGCTGGCTTTCTTCATGAAATAACCAAAATAATAAAAATCTATTTTGAGTATTTCGATCAGTGGCTATATCTATTCAATGGGTCACCAGCTGTGGGTTGTTTCGGTTTTGATGAACGGAAACCATTTCTATTGTTACTTTGACATAAAGAATACACAAAAGAACTAGTTTGCCCATCACAAGAACATCAGACCAGTCCAGCATGAAATTATTTACTGCACTCTGAATTCACCCTTTACATACTCAACTTACAACAAAAGGCTATCAGACTTAATACAGGATTGAATGTAAACATAAATGTACTATGTCAGAAACAGAACAGCATTTTCTGGTTTGAATACAGATCCAAGGAGATTTTTTTTTAGTTCATATTGCAGTTGAACCAAAACACTCATCAATGTACGGGACGTGGATCAATCGTGTGGTTCACACTGTGAAAATGTTCATTAAAAAGTAAAACCTCCATCTTGAAATCACAGAAAACCTAAGCAGCGCACCTTACCTTCAGGGAAAGACGCATACAAGCAAGACTCGTTAAGCATCACTACATAGCATCGTCTCAAAATGTACAGCCAAATCATTGTCCAAAATAAAACGTATGTCTAAAACCACTGAGAGAAGGGACATTAAGAGCAGAACAGGATCTCAAGAGCAGCTTACACGACACACAGTGCTACTTAAATCCAACCAATATAAATGATCTAAACTTGGTGGCCGTTTTGTTAAGTAGAGCCACCGCCATATCGCGGATCATCGGCCTACAACTCTTGGTTGCGTTGTCTTAATAGCCATGTCCTTTCATGCTTACATGATTTACAAAAAAAATAAAAAAATAAAACGCAACATATGAAACATCAAACTATCTAAAAATCAGCAAGTAGATCAGCATCAAGCCATCACTCAAAAGTGCTTGGTGGCACAAACCAGAAGGAATGTCTTGTTTGGTCCCATGGTATGTAGCCCTGTGGATTTCGGTCTCCTGACGCCCGACTTTTCTACTCTGCCTCGTCGTCTATGTGTGGCTAAATGACCATATGGGACAGAATCTCATAATGCTGGTTGTTGATATAACAAGGTTAAGATTTCCTTTACTTCTTGGTTGGATTTACCTATTGCTCAGCTTACAACAAAAAAAAACTTACTCACAAGTGGACTGAAGTAAACACTTAAAATACCAGAATATGAGAAAGAGGTTGAAAACAGAGATAGAAAAAATTTACTTCACAGTGATCAAATGAAGCCACTCAGGAATATGGCTGCTGGAAAATAAAAGTCCCCTCTTTCGCACACACAGAGACACACACACACTCGTTAGGACACACACACACACACACACACCCACTTCACTGTGGTTTTCCCAGCAGATTGGACAAGAAGTTGGATCCCTGGCCCGGATCGCCCCGCCTGCTTCCCGCGCCGGAAAACGGATCCATCTGGTTCAGCTCGGACTGATCCAGCATCTCAAAGTCCTCCCCGTCCCAGTCCGTGTCCAGCTCCGAGCTCGACTGCTTGCGGTAGGTCCGGCGGGCCCCCGCCTGGGGCGGACGCTCCCTGGCCCGCTGGTGGCCGGCGGCGGGCCGCGGCTGCAGCGCCCCGGCCAGCGCCGCCTGGATCATGTTGCTGGCGAGCACCCCGGCCAGCTCGTCCGTGAGGCTGATGGCGGAGTGCTCCGGGCCCTCCTCCTGGTCCGAGTCGATGTCCGGCAGGGAGGCCCGGTGGCTGGCCAGCTCGGAGAAGCCCAGGCTGGGCAGGCCGATGCTGGTGTCGTCGTCGTCGTCCATCAGGGTGGCGTCCGGGTTGAAGGTGGGGAAGTCCTGGAGGTCATTGGCGAAGGACTCCTCCGCATCGCTGTGCCGGTCGAAATCTGAGCCGGGGGGGGGAAGGGAGACAAAGGCAAACGAGGGGAGGAAGATGTGAGTGAGTAAGTGAGACGACAGGAGAAAGCGCCGGTAAAACACAACGACAACACAGCGACCGGACGGCTCGTGCCGTGACTTGGGACTCGCCTTCAGAGCCCTCGGTGAGCGGGGTCTGGCCGCGGGACAGGTTGAATGTCCCGTTGTCCATGTAGGACACCTCGGCGTCAGAGTGCTCCGAGTCCGTCAGGGCGAGCTCCTTGGCGACCACGTCGTCATCGAACTACAGACAGACGAGAGAAGCAGCGACAACAAACTTCAATTCAGGTCCACAGTTCACCAATTGCATCTACGTGTTGGCTTTGAATGTAATGTTATTTTCTCTCAGGTTAAAAACAACGGATATTACATTAAGAGTCTCTGGGTTCATTTACATTTGTGTCAACAACAGGTCAGCTTAGAACAACTTGGACTCTCTTCATATTAGCCGATCTAATGCTAAGTAATGTAAAAGGGCCTTGACATATCGTATATTAAGTCAACATACCGATGGACAGAAAGCAGCCAACTCTTCCTCGCTGTCACTGGCTTCTCCTGAGGCAGCACCATGTATAGACCTTCTCAGGACTGACACACACACACACACACACACACACACACACACACACACACACACACACACACACACACACACACACACACACACACACACACACACACACACACACACACACACACACACACACACACACACACACACACACACGGTACGTTGACTCAACATGCTTATGCTGTTAAAACCACAACCACAACATACACAGTTACTAGAAAAAAAAAAAACATTGCCGCATCTCAAGTATAATACAAAAAGTGAAAGTAAATGAATTGTGATGCTGACAACATGTATTGACACCCAGCCTACGTGTCAGCCCAAGGCAAATGAGGACCGGCGACTTACACTGGTTATCAATAGGCTTTGACATCATGTATCCGCGCACGCTGAAGTCCAGCCGCTGCAGGACCGGCTCCAGCCTCACGCTGACATGCTGCAGAAGCCTGTGATAGGCAGCCAGGGGAGCCAGGAGAACACCCAACACTAGAGGGAGAAGGCCACGGCGACACAATGCATTTAGTGGAAAATGGTATTGTGCACTGTCCTGATGTTTTTCCTTTTATCAACGCTACCCAATAGGTTGCAATGACTAGTAGAGGCATCCAAATTATTCATTTGAATTGATTGCGTTTACTGCGGTTGTGTTTTTAGCATAGACACTGCAAACACCATTGCAGTGCTGCATGTAAAGCACTATGTAAACCACTATGTAAACTATGGTTAACCTAGCAATGAAAATGCTTGAAACTTGTTCTGATGACTTTCTTACTGCATTAGCAGCAATGAAATGTTTCACCTTCTTCTGACAAATGTACTCTTTGTAAGTTGCTTTGGATAAAAGCGTCTGCTAAATGCCCTACATGTAAATGTAAACAACTCTTGATTGCCCAGATCCTGCACACCCAGGTACTGTGTCCTGAAAGGGCGCCGGGGGGGGAACCGTTAAGCTGCACCAGCTGCTCTGGATTGTAAGAGGCGCTGCAGCAGAGGGCCGTGGCAGGGTTCAGTCTGTGGCCCGTCTGCGGTCCGCAATGGCAGGTTACAAGATTAGCACTCCTTCAGCCCGTGGGCCAGCTAGCTCCCGGCCCAGCCCGCGTGCGGCCATTATCCCCAACATTAATCACCTCACGGAGAGGCGGCCCCCACCCCCCCCCCGGAGCTTGGTACCGGGCGGCCCCCCGCGGCTCTGGTTTCAGCACCCATACATTTTTAAACATGGGCAGCCGCCACCAGAGTTTCCATGTCTCTGTGAGCGCTCCCGTCTCCCTCTTCACTACTGCGCTCACCGGCAGAGTAGGCCAGCACCAGCCCGGGGATGTAGCGACCAACCATTGCCAGAAGGCTCAGCACGGTGCAGGTCAGCAGGCAAAACTGACAAAAATAAAAAACAAAAGCACAAACACATGCATACGGTCAGCGTACAGTGTGTGTGTGTGTGTCAACCATTTGCAATGGGGATGCATCGATTACAGACACACAATGGTGGACAGTGGAGGTTCGGAGAGCGGCATTTACCTTGCCAGGGTTGAGTTGCTTGTACTGGGCCATGCTGGCTGTGCAGGCCGCTCCGCTGACCCAGGCCTCTGCGATGTGGTGGCACAGTTCAGGCACGCTGAGAAGCCCGGGCTGCACCAGGCCCCAGCTTTAAGAGACAGAAAGTAATGTCAGCGTGACCTACTTGTCATTTCCATTTAGACTCAGAAGGCCCTTTGGAGTTTCAGCCAACATGCAAATACAGGCACATCGAAATTGGACGTACTATAACGTACGATAACGTACGATAACTGTTGCTAGAAAAAGGCCACTTTTACAATGAATTGTTATTGTTATTAATAAGTGGTGGTCACATTGAAAACACTACTGCATGAACAGCAGCATACCTTTCATTTTCCAACTCGTCCATTTTTTTCACTGTGGAAGTAAAAAGCAATACATTAGTGCAAGAAAATTAACACACCTTTGTCTCTGGACGAGACTTCCCTTAAGGATTCCCTTTCTTCAGAGATAAAATGTAATTTTGAGGTGCCATGTTTTCTTTGACTTCGACCTTTAGACCAGACTATGGTAGAAGTGACAATAATTACTGCAATAAACACCTCTGAGCTGACTGAAACCTCTTTTTAACATGTATATCAGCTATTAGTCAAAGGAATGATGCGATATACCCAAGTCACAAAATAAAAAAAGCCATGTCTCTATGGTCCTATTAAAAGCACAGAGGCTTGTGGGCCTGAGAACACAAAGGGAATCTAAGATGCTAGTTAGCAAAAGCAGTTTGTGACACCTTTGATCAGTGGCCAGATTCTGTTCTTCCATGTATCCAGGCACACAACCACCGCCGTGCCAGAAGCCAGCAGGAAAAGCAGACGTAAGGAGGTCAGGGCAAAGAACCTGAGGGTTAAAGAGCACACACAACATTAATGTTTAGTACTCCAGGTGTCTGCCAGGCCAGTTCTCAGAGAACGCATGCAATGGCTGTCAGGGCCTACCTTACAAGTAAAACAGGCTTACTTTGAAACATAATGTGGGAATTTCAATGTGATTTGATTGGGTAAAAGTTAAATCAGCATGCTAACCTGCAATGCGCTAGCCTGTTGCAGGATTTCCATGAAGGGGGGATCACATGTTCTCAGTTGCAGAATAAGTTGTGTGGAATTAGAGGGGGGGTGATTGAGACTTAAGATTGTGTCGTTGTAGATTTAGATGAAACTTTAGATGATACATGTTGAGCAGACCAATGACCTGCTGTAGAAAGTAAATTTCTCCACTGATTCAAGAAGTCACAATAAGGTTATCCAGTGGATGGAATTTCACGAGGTTTCATGCATATAACCTCCGGTTAAAACTGAGCAACTTAGTCACATGATGGAATCCTGAGTCATCTCAGGAATAGCATTTACATGATGGCATTTCTGCAGATGGTCTACAAATGTGGTGTATATGCTATTGCGTGCACCATTATGAATACATACCTTCATAAAGCTGTATGTATCTCCTTATTATTCATGTTGAACTTCAATGTTTGAACTATTGCTGTAAGAGTTGTTCTACTTTGCTTCATGTGGCTTCACATGTTATCCGGTGAAACAAACATGTTTATTGGCAGGGCCATGCCCTTTAAATTGTTGTGAATAAGATTAGGCTCACGCATTAAATTATTTCTTGGCATAAGCATGCCAATTAGTCTTTGGCAAGGGAGAGCATATTAGTTGTGTGGTAGAAACTTTGGGGCAGCATAATACAATCTAAGTAGACTCAAAGAAAGCATGGTTTGAAAAACACTTATAAAAGACTTATACAAAAGACCACAACACATAAAAGAGAAAGTAAAACAGTTTAAAACTTTGTAAACACTGGTTAAATGTGCTAAATAAATCCACATTTGTATGTATGTATTACTTTTACTACTAGGGCACATTTTCTAGGCAAATTGACTTTACTTGATTGAGAAATTAATCGGTCACATTAGAAGACAACAATGATGACATATTGCCAACCAAATTGCCAACTATCAGGACTGATGACTGTGTGAACATTGAGTTGGGTTGGCCCTTCGATGTTTATGAACAGTCTCTTCTTCACCTATAAATAGCAATACCACTAAACCATCTGTCTAGTCTCGCATTGACGAGCGTAAACCTTTGGGGATACAAGTATGTGGCAATGTTGAGCCGCTCTGAAACGCTTGACATTTTGAGTTGCCTTTCAATTCCTATAAGCATCTTGGTCAAACGCACACGCTTTGCCATCCGACGACATTCACGTTGATGTGATGTTGATATAACTTACCAGAACACCACGTTGACAACCGTGTATAAAAGCAGACACTGGAGAGGTCTTTCCCAGATTAAGACGGACTGTAGGTAGGTCAACACAGGCTCATACGGTCCCAAGGTCCTCTGAAGAGAGGCTTTGACAGCCCGCACCTGGCTGTCCCTCTCGGTGGAGGGCGGTCGACAACGCAAGCCAACACCCGAACCCCGTTCTTCGAAAACACCGTCATTTGTTGCGTCTGCCACAATGTTGGCCATCTTCGTCGCGTAGGTTAGTGAAATGATCCTGAAACTATCTCGTATTGCACACAGCGGGTACCAGAACAGCAACTCGCAACAGCTGAGCTAAGCTAGCTGACAAGATCGGCTAAAGTTAGCAGATGTGTGCAACCGCTCGCCAAGCTAACGCGACTAGCCAACGCATTGTATTCACTGTATGCATAACCATAACCTTATTGGTTAAGTCATAACTAGACATATCATCAATATATTAAAAATACATGCCACATACTATCTGACATTATACACAGCGCTACAGCCTTGGAGTTAAATATAATTAATATGGCGTAACGTGTTTTTCTTTTTTCCCCACATCATGGACTGGCAGACGCAAGCACGTGTGCGGACCGTTTGGACCAATCAAAATCCCCCTGGCCTGTGCGCTCGCCCTTGCGTGGGAGCGTTCCAGGAAGCACCATTGGCCTCATTTTGACCAAATCGGTTAACCCGTTCATCTCACGATTGTTCGTCTACGAGACTACCCGCAACGCTCCCCTGTCGCCCATGCGCAGTATGTGTCCTTTTACCAAGCGGGAAGAGGCTGGGCTCGGTTGGTCGCGGCCACTGGTGTGCTAAACTGCCCTTTCTTGTGTTGTTTTAGCCTAGCCAGCTAGCTGGAGGATCAACCGAGAACAAAATGCCGCGGGAAATCATAACGCTTCAGCTGGGACA
Source organism: Urophycis tenuis (assembly GCA_036785325.1). Taxonomy (NCBI): domain Eukaryota; kingdom Metazoa; phylum Chordata; class Actinopteri; order Gadiformes; family Phycidae; genus Urophycis; species Urophycis tenuis. The sequence continues at coordinate 345,374 of JAXIVH010000036.1, read as the reverse complement.
ATGTGGAAATCAAAGTATGTTTTAAGGGTGACGAGCAATGGGGCGTTATTGTTGTTAGCCACTCTGTGTTGCTAGCCTGCTGACTTCTTGTGCTGTCTTTAACTTGGCTTCATTGAGATGGTCATCTTTAATGGCTACGGCAGCTGTAGCGGTAGTGTAATGGGATGGATCATCTCTTGGTGTCCCGTGCGTGTCTGTAGACCACAGCATGGTCTGGGTTAGATGTTTGCTTGCTTGCTAGAATCAACATTGATTGGATGCTAGATGCTGGCCCACAGTAGACAGTGGGTATTTTGTAGTGTGGTATTGTATTGTCATTCAAT
>JAXIVH010000036.1:322551-340051 GCA_036785325.1 Urophycis tenuis | reverse complement strand
GCGGCCGTGTTTTGGTTTTGCGCTCAATGAAGGTTTCCGCTGAGGCCGTCACGCCCCCCCTCCTCCCCCCCCCATCCTCCCCCATCAAGGCACTGCTAACTCATCGCATCGTCCCTCCCAGGTCTCCACCATCATGTCCGCCAGCACCACCACGCTGCGCTACCCGGGCTACATGAACAACGACCTGATCGGCCTGATCGCCTCGCTCATCCCCACGCCGCGGCTCCACTTCCTGATGACGGGCTACACGCCCCTCACCACCGACCAATCGGTGAGCGCCGCCTTCGCGCAAAGTCGCTGCAGCAGCGAGTGCTGTGGTGACATTTATATTTACGTTGAGGGCGTTTAGTAGATGCGTTTATCCAAAGCGATGTGGAAGTACCAAGAAGAAGAAGTACATTTGTCAGAAGAAGGTGAAACGCTTCATTGCTGTTAATATAGGAAGCAAGTCAGCAAAGGGTAAAAGGGGGCGTTTAGCAGACGCTTTTGTCCAAAGAGACTTACAATCAGTACATTTGTGGGGTTCAGCATGTGGACAGTTGGAGGAGGAGGGGGGATCAAGGGGATCGAACCGCCGACCCTACGGTTAGTGGACGACCCGGTCTGTCCACCCGCTCTACCCCCACTGTCACCAGAACAACTTTCAAGCATTCCAATTGCTAGGTGAACCATCGCTAGGATGCAACATGATTTAATTAGTTAATTGGCCACTGGCGATTCTTCAAACGAGTCGAAATCGGTGACGTATCGGCTGAGCGACTAACCAGCCGGTGGCGGTGAACGGCGTGGCGTGACCGCCCTCCCCGCCCCTTCGCACCCAGGTGGCCAGCGTGAGGAAGACCACGGTGCTGGACGTCATGCGGCGGCTGCTGCAGCCGAAGAACGTGATGGTGTCCACGGGGAGGGACCGGCAGACCAACCACTGCTACATCGCCATCCTCAACATCATCCAGGGGGAGGTGGACCCCACCCAGGTGCGCGTTCACGACCCCCCCCCTCCCCAGCCTCATAATGCACCCCCCCCCCAGAGAGAGGGGGGTCCTCTGTAGATGTGAACTGGAGGTTCACACGTTATTTATTTATGTCTTCTTACATTACCTGTGAAATCCTGCACATTTGCACATTTATCTGCACATTTATATTTATATTTACACTTCAGTCAGACTCATCTACCTATTGCACAGTTCACCTTCAATACAATGATTACTATGTATGTATAAAGTATGTTTTATTTGATCTTATTCTAAGAGCTCTCATATAATTTTATCTCAATTTTGGTTAATCTATTTATAGTTTATAGTCTGTTTTTTTTTATACTGGTTTTTTATTGCACTCCTTTATCCCACTGTACTGCTGGTCAACGTGAATTTCTCCTAAGGGGGATTAATAAAGGAATATCTTTTCTTATCCCTTAAGACGGCCTTGTTTTTGTTTTGTCTTCAGGTGCATAAGAGTCTGCAGAGGATCCGCGAGCGCAAGCTGGCCAACTTCATCCCCTGGGGCCCGGCCAGCATCCAGGTGGCTCTGTCCCGCAAGTCCCCCTACCTGCCCTCCGCACACCGCGTCAGCGGCCTCATGATGGCCAACCACACCAGCATCTCCTCGGTGAGTCGCCGCCCACAAAGGGGGGAAACCCTCCCATCGTGATTGGTCAACGTGTGTCCTTCCCTTCTAGCGGGGTTTGCGTGGTAATTATCTTCTTCTATCGTCCTAGTGAGGTCATTATGAGGCGAGTGTTGACTCTCCTCAGAGTAAATACGCCGATGCTGCGGCCGGGTTGACTTTAGGGACTTGAGGGGGAGGATCCACCAGGAATTTAGCGGAAATCCGAAGAAATGTCCCCCCCCCCACGAAGCGGGCATGTTACCGACCCGGGTCGTTGTTTTTTTGTCCCGCAGCTGTTTGAGCGAACGTGCCGGCAGTACGACAAGCTGCGGAAGCGCGAGGCCTTCCTGGAGCAGTTCCGCAAGGAGGACATCTTCAAGGACAACTTTGACGAGCTGGACAACTCCCGCGAGGTGGTCCAGCAGCTGATCGACGAATACAGCGCCGCCACCAAGCCGGACTACATATCCTGGGGCACACAGGAGCAGTGATGTCGTCCGTCCCCCCCCAATTGCTGAAGTTCTCAGTTACCCATTACCCCCCCCATGCTAAAGTTCTCAGTTAGTTGCCCATTACCGGCCCACCAAGATCCTGTATTTACCAAGACCAGGGTTCTCAAAGCTGTGTCACATTCTCGCCTTCCAAACACAACGGCACTCAACGCTTTTCCACTTGCACAAAATCTCCAGTCTTCTCAGAAGTCCTCCTCCATGGGTTTCGTATTGCATGGCGCGTGTGTGTCTGGACATTCAAATGCTTTCAAGTAGGTGAAATGGGTCAAAACTTGGCCCGATATATAAATATATATATATATATATACCCCAAAGCCACCCTGCCATTTGTCCGGTCAGGCGATCCCATTCATCTGCATCTTCATCTTGCGTTGACTTCGAAATGTATCTGTGCGAGTATTTCCATCCCCGTGGTTGTACGACTGCACGTTTGCCATCCCTTTCCAAAGCTAGAAAGTGAATTTGCCCCCCCCCCCGTGTTTTGAAACTAGGTAGGGCTCTGTGTCACCGATTATCACATTTTGCAATCTTCAGGTTTTCGTTACGCCATCTACAGAATGTATGACATGACAGTTAATCACATTTCCCGGAAGGGTCCATACTCCTCGTAACTAAGTTTGATGCTTTACATGCTCCGGGGAATTTCCATTCAATGTAACTGGTAATCCTGACAGATTGGTTCAAATGCAATGACACTCAAATGCAGGCCGCTGCACACACAAAAAAGTGGGATCCTGCCTTGAGGTTCTTCATCGTGCCTGTATCTAAACATGACCGAGGAGTCCGAGGTCATCCAAATGTACATACCATACCGCTTTTGCTCGCTGGACCTGTGTGAAATATGCTTAGTAAAAGTTGTTTTTTATTAAAATAAAAAATGAAAAAAATCGCTGTGGTTTCCATTATCTGCACAACAACAGTCACGGTTCACTGGAAGCCAGAAACTCGGGTGTGACATTCCAGCGGCGGCCAAGTGTCCTTCTTCCTCCGGATCTGCTGAGGATCATTACCTCGGGGGGGGGGGACACTGAGGGCCCTTTGGCGACGTTCGCCCGAGCAGCCATTGTTTTAGCACACCAGAGAAGCCAGCCGCCCCGGGGGGAGTGGGCGGCGTTCTGGAGCCGCGCTCGCTGGCACCAAACCACAAACCTCCACAGCGAGCGGATAAGGAGTGACGTCCAGCGGCTCTATCGACCTGGCAGGACCGCGTGATCGGCCTGCTGGTCAAGGAACCGGAGAGAGGGAGAGAGGGAGAGACTCACGCCAGTGTATGGTAAAATGGTGCTCATTTATTAATTATACAGTATTTATAGTTCTTATTGCACTTCCAAGTTAGCTAAAACAATAGTGCAATTAACAATACACACGTTACATCACGTAAAATACAAAAAAAAAAAAAAAAGTACCATGCATACAAACAAGCTTGAAGGTAAAGCGGCAACCTCAGATTTTTTTCTTTCTCGTCCTTTGATGTCTCTCACGTGTGTGTGTGTGTGTGTGTCTCAGAGCTGCCTGCAGCTGCAGTAGGAAGAGCTCTATCTAAAGGCCTGCTGGTTTGCAGGAGGAACTAGCGCCGACTGGCTGGGCAATGGCTGGTCCCAAGTCAGCCGCTGTGAGTGGACAACGGAGGGCTGGTTCCAGAGTTAGGGCCGTAGATCTGATAATACTGCTAAATACAATTAACCCCCCCCCCCCCCCACACACACACACACAAAAATTAAGGTCTCAGATACTCTACAAATAGCATTTCTTACAAAAATTGTACAAATACAGGAGGATTTCCCTACATTCGTCTCAAAATACAACTGGGAGTATAACGTAAAGGGGCATGACATAATAAAATAATAAAAATAAAAAAAATTAAAAAAAGAAGTGGAAACAGAGGGAGTGGGGGAGGGAGGTGTGTGTGTGGGGGGGGGGGGGGGGTCATTTCCTCTATAAAAAGTGTACAACATCCATCTTTGGTCCATGATCAAACCCATGACATGGCAGAAACCCTACGCTCCCAGCAGTCCAAACGCAGGACCGAAACCCAGAAGGAGTTTCGGCCATGAGGAACTGGAAGCAGGGCTGCCGTTTGCCCACACAGACAGACAGACAGACAGACAGACAGAAGGGGGTGGGGGGGGGGAGATCCGTGAGTCTGGGCTGGTTTCACACATTCATCACCTGCAAACAGGACGTCTAGCTCCGGTACACAATGTGAACGTCTGAACATAAATAACACGAGAACAGAATCAATGGCCTGATGATAAGAAGTGAAGAACTCGGGATAGGGCTCGGCACACATCGTCAGGTTTCCCCCCCCCCCCCCCCCTTCCCACCTCCTCCCCAAACACCACCCACCCCATCTCAGTCCACATTCCTTGGCGAGCATGTCAACATGGGATCCCCGACGGCGGTTCAAACGCCCCCCCCACGTGCTCACCGATCCAAACATCGTTTCCTGGAGGGAACGCGCGTCAAATCAACAGCCAGACACGGTGAGGGGCAGGTGACGGTCCGTCTGTCCGTCCGTCCGTCTGTCTGTCTTCCGCGTGGAGGGCCGCTGGCTCAGGGGGAGCAGCGCAGCCGAGCGGCCCGTCAGTCTTTGGTGAAGACAACGCCGTGCCCACTACAGTATATTCCACTCATCTCCACGGCACGCACGCACGCACGCACCCCCAGCTCTCTGTTGCACTCCGTCGTTCTCCCCCCCCTGCATGTGCGCACACGGGTCACACATGACACGCAAAACACGCAACATTGCGTGCACGCAACGCCTCCCCGCCTCGCTACGACAGTCCCCCCCGGGGAGGCGGCGTTGACGGCGGCGGCGGGCCTGAGCAGCCAAAGCGACCGAGCTGCAGAGCGCCACATCTGGTCCCACTTCCAGGTTCACGTGGCCGGCTGCTGCATCGACAGTTCCAGGTAATGCAAGCCCTCTGAGTTGAGCCCCCGCGCCTCTGATGAGTCAGTGATCGGTGGCAGTCCGCGTGCGCGTGTGTGTACATGTGTGCATGTGTGCGTGTGTGTGTGTGTGTGATAAATCTCAGCCAGGGAGGGAGGGAGGGGCAATAAAAGAGGGGGGCGGGGTTGCCTTTCTAGGAAAAGCAATGTGGGAATGGCACACTTTGAGCCAAAGGGAGGCGAGAGAGAGAGAGAGAGAGAGAGAGCGGGAAGGGAGGAGGGGGGGGGGGGGAGAAGGGGGGAGAGAGAGAGAGAGGGGGAGAGAGTGAGAGAGAGAGAGACTAAGTCTTTCACTCCTAAGCCGTGTCCAGATGGGAGTAGTACCATATCATGATGGTCTTCACATCGTCGAGGGGTACGTTGGTGTGTGTGTGTGTGTGTGTGTGTGTGTGTGTGTGAGACCATATAACCGAGGTTGCGTGAGAGGACAGAGGCGAGCAGGGGGCTGGGGGGGTTGGGGGTGAAGCTCATGACACCTCATCAGCGACCGCACTGGTTTCTGTGGGCTTGTGGACTCACTCGCAAAACAGAGTACCTCCCCTTCTCCCCTTCTCCCCCCCCCCCCCCCAAACACACACCGCCTTCCTTTTACCCCCCCCAACCCCCCCCGCCACCAGTCGCCCAGGCTCCCTGCGCTGGAAAGCACGGTGAGGGTTGATTTTCACGGACGGCGAGTGAAAACAGCCCTCTCTTTGTTTTGGCTGCCGTGCCGTTCCCAGCAGAGCCAGGCGCTGGGTCCTGAGGCTTGGGGGGGGGGGGGGGGGCAGAGGGAGGGAGGGGGGCGAGGGGGGAGGCCTGAGCTGGAGTGTCTGGGTGTGCATATGCATGTGTGTTGGGTGTTGGGGGGGGTGTGTGTCTGTGTGTGTGTGTGTGGAGGTGGGGGGTGGCTCTTCATCAAACCGAGTGCGAGGGCAGCTCCAGGAAGGTGGGGGTTGCGCAGGTGGTGGAAGCCCACCTCCGTGGTGCTCTCGGGGACGGCGATGCCCACCACCTCCCTCCCCCCCTCCCCCCCTGCCTCCCCCTTTCCCCCGCTGGCGACGGATGGCACTGAAATAGGCATTCATCAGCTGCATGATCTCAGTCAGCTGGGGGGAGAGAGAGAGGGAGATACAGAAAGAGGCAGAGAGACACACAGAGAGGGAGAGAGAGAGGGGGAGAGAGAGAGAGAGAGAGAGGCTGGGTCAGTATGGTGGCCATCTCAGTGTGTCTGGTTTTGTCACTGATGACTGTGGACAGATGATGATGTCATCCAGCTGGTGGAACACAGTGCGGAGGACCGTGTGCCATGGCGCGCTGAAGGACACCCACACACCAGACACACACACACACACACACACATACACACCAGACACACACCAGACACACACACACACCAGACACACACACACACACACACACCAGACGCACACACACACACACACACACACACACCAGACACACACCCACACCAGACACACACCCACACACCAGACACACACACCAGACACACACACACACACACACACACCAGGCACACACACACACACACACCAGACGCACACGCGCACACACCAGACGCACACGCGCACACACCAGACGCACACGCGCACACACCAGACACACACACACACACCTACCAGACATACACACACATATACCAGACACACACGCACACACACATATACACACACCAGACACACACACACACCAGACACACACATACACCCCAGACACACACAGAAACACATTTTGGATATCCCCCCCCCCCCCCCCCTGTGTGTGTGTGTGTGTGGGGGGGGCCGTTGTTGCGGCGCCATTAGGCGACAAGTCATTCGTTTCACTCGTCCGCCCTGCGCGTCTCCACCGTCACGGGTCCGCCGCCGCCCCCCGCCCCCCCCCCCCCCCCCGCCCCTACTGAGTATCACGTGAGCGCAAAAAAAAAAAAACTGTACAAACGCAAACCAGTAAAGCGCGACCGTTTGGGCCAAACATGGCCCCCACCCTTCCACCCCCCAAAACCTGTGACCCCTGGGTGACCCCCCGGCCACGGCAGGCTGGAGTTCATGTAAAAAACGGGCCGGGCCCCTGTCCCCGGCAGACCTTCTTCGCTTTTTGGCCCCTGCTGCACCGGCGCCCAAATAGAAGCCACTTTTGTTGTTGCTTTTCCCCCGTGAGCGCGATCACAGAGCAGATCTGTGCCCGCCGTGGGGAAGATGCTAGCGTCGGTGGGGGGGGGGGGGGGGGGGGGGGGGGGGGTGGGGGTGGAGGTGCAAGCGCTGCGTGAAAGGCCCGATCTGTTCGCTGCTCGCTGTAATTGCACGTCCGTGCGTCCGTCCGGCCAGCCGGCCCGGAGAATATCCGGGCTTCTGAGAAATGTTTGGGCTAATATTTTAATATAACCGCAGCAATAAAACTCCCCCCCCACCCCCCCCCCCGCCTGTCACAATTCATGCCAGGAAGCCGGAGCTTCGTGGTCCAGCGAGGGGGCCGAGTGCGGCGAGGGGGGCGGGGCTCTGTGATCTGTATTTAGGAGGAATTAACGAGCCGCGGCTTCCTTATTTCTAAAATAAAATATAAAAAATGACGGGAAGTGGGGGTGGGGGGGGGGGGGGGGGGGGCGGCAGCTGCAGCCCCCTGTTAGTGCAGAGAGCAGCCCAGAGACAGCCCACAGGGCAGTCTTCAGGCCCTGGGGGGTGGTGGTGCAGCAGCAGGGGGGGGGGGGGGGGTGCGGCGGGGAGTCACCTTAATTTACGACTGGCGGCGACGGCGGGTGTTTTCACATTCAAGCCTTAGCCTCCCTCCCCCTCTCTCCCCCCCTCTCCCCCCCCCTGTCCCCCTCCAGCACCGCTGCACCTCGCACACCGCCAGAGGATCCGTGTCCGGCCGCTCTCCTCACCTTGGTGGTCTCAAACAGCAGGTCCCGGTCGCCGGCGGTGATCTTGAAGGTGTTGCCGTCCGAGACGCCGTAGGAGCAGATCTGGCCGTAGGGCAGCGACTCCAGGGCCTCCGCCTCGCCCTGCCGGTACAGGGACACCGAGGTGGCCGCCACGCCCAGCCACAGCTTCTGGAAGCTCCCCGTGGAGCTCTGTGAGGGGGGGGGGGAGGAGGGGGGTGTGAGGGGGAGGGAGGGAGGCAGAAATACGGAAGCGTTTGGTTGGAGGTCTGGAGGAGGAGGAGCAGGAGGAGGAGGAGGAGGAGGAGGCCGTATCCGGGACCAACAGAACTGCCTTTCACAGCTCCAGCCCCTGCTTACTGGGCGGGTTCGGCGCGGTGACCTTTGACTGCGTGGCGGCTGCGGCCCCCGTCAGAGGCGTGATTCACCTCGTGAGATAAGGTGAGTGATTTATTGATTCCCGGACAGGAAACGTGGGTCCCGCTGCACACTGAAGGTTTTATTTATTTTTTATATCTTTACTGGTATACGCACAACCGACACACAATGCCCAATTTCCTGTCTGGGATTAATGATGTATTGCACATCCATGACCTGAGCACGAGCAGTAAGGCACGTGCAGAATGTAAACACACAGAATGTAAACGTGCACTGTTGTTTAGTGAAGTGAGTGAGTGAGTGAGTGAGTGAGGTGAGTGAGTTGAGTGTGTCTGAGTGAGTTGAGTGTGAGTGAATGAGTGAGTGAGTGAGTTGAGTGTGTCTGAGTGAGTTGAGTGTGAGTGAATGAGGTGAGTGAGTGAGGTGAGTGAGTAGAGTGTGTGTGAGTGAGTTGAGTGTGAGTGAGGTGAGTGTGAGTTAAGTGTGAGTGAGGTGAGTGTGTGTGTGTGTGTGTGTGTGTGTGTGTGTGTGTGTGTGTGTGTGTGTGTGATTGAATGTGAGTGAGTGAGTGAGTGAGTGAGTGTGAGTGAGTGTGAGTGAGTGAGTGAGTGAGTGAGTGAGTGAGTGAGTGAGTGAGTGAGTGAGTGAGTGAGTGTGAGTGTGTGTGTGTGTGTAAGTGAGTGGGCGAGAGACAGGCCAGGCGCCACTCACGCTGAAGAAGTCCACCTCGTACAGCGTGCACCCGAAGCCCGACCACTGGCGCGCGATGGCCAGGTACGCCGCCATGCTGTCTCCGCGGCTGCGCCCCGCCAGCGCCTTCCAGCGCTCCACCACGGCGCCCATGACGGCCGCCGCCTCCTCCTTCAGCCAGCTGCGCAGCCGCAGGTCCTGCTCCACCTTCTGCTTGTGGGCGCTGGTCTGGCTCCAGAGCGCGCCCGCCAGCAGCCCCGGGCTCACCGCCAGCTGGCAGTGGTGGGGCGGGGGGTCCGCGGGAGGCGGCGGCGGCTAGGCGGCGGCGGCGGCCGCCGACAGGCCAGCAGCACCCGGGCCTCCACCACGTGGCTGGGGAAGAGCTGGTCCAGGGGCGGGCAGGGCGCGTGGGTGCTGAAGTCGCCCACCACGCACTGCAGACGCAGGGCCGCCAGGGCCTGCAGGTCCTCCTCGCAGGCCGGCAGCTGGCCGCGCACCACCATCTCGTGGCACTGCGGGGCGCACGCACGCACACACGCACGCGCACACACGCACACACGCACACACACACACAGGCACACACAGACACACACACATACGCACACACACACACACACAGACACACACACAGGCACACACACACACACACACACAGACACACACAGACACACACAGGCACACACAGGCACACACAGGCACACACAGGGGGGGAGAGAGTGGGAGGAGGAAGATGAGCGAGGAGGCGAAAAGGGGGGTAACGATTGGCCCAGCAGGGGGGCTCGGTAACACCCACCTCACCCCCCCCCGATCTACCGCGCCCAGTTTCATTTCAAACCCCCTCCCCGACTCCCTTTACAACAGCCCTCGGGTGGGAGAATGCTCTAATGAACCCTCAGCACTGGCTGACTTCCTCCTGCCTCCCCCCCCCCCCACCACCCCCACTACCCTCCCCCCTTTATTACAGCCGACTCTCTTAGTCATGGCTGATTCAAAGTACGGCATTTTATTGCAATTGTTGCCAGCGGGGACTTTAACTGGCCCCGCGTAAAAATATCCAATCATGCAATGAAATATGAGTGCTGAGACCTTGGCAGCGGGGGGGCCGGGGTGGGGGGGGGCTGTTAAACGGCCATCTTATTAACCGCACTTGTGTGGAAACCCACTTGCGTCTCCCCGAGAATGAACAGAGGGTGGTCTTGGGGGGGCGGAGCTTTAAGTGGAAGCTCAGCTGTTTAATCGTCCGATGCACAGGACAGCACCGGGTTCGAGACCGGGAGCTGCCAGGGGCGGGGGGGGGGGGGGGGGGTGGGGGGTTCAGTTCTGATGACAACATGACCCTGCGGCATTTACCTGCTCAAAGAGGAAGAGGTACTCGATGCTGTCCACCGATATGCTGTCTGCGTCCAGCAGGCAGTAGAGCTTGAAGCACAGTTTCCACTGGGCGGGCGCCTCGGACCCCTTGCTGTTGAGGCTGCGAGGGGCGAGGAGAGACAGAGGGGCCGAGTGAGACGCCGCACAATGCGATGACCGCCGCGTGTGTTGGTTGTGGTGCGTCATACAGGTGGAGGGGTCAGGCCAGGGGCTCTCGGGGGGGGGGGGTTGCCTGCAGCGGGGCGGCAGTAGCTCAGTGGGTAGAGCCGGGTGGACAGAGCGGGTCGCCCCCACTCACCGTAGGGTCGGCGGTTCGAATCCACTTGATCCCCCCTCCTCCTCCTCCTCTCCTCCAACTGTCCCACATGTCGAACCTCACAAAATGTACCGATTGTAAGTCGCTTTGGACAAAAGCGTCCGCTAAATGCCCCCTTTACCCTTCACCTACAGGTACGGGACATTCGGGTCTCGAACCCAGAACCTGTGCTGTCCCCAGATAGCAGGAACCGCTGAACAAGTAGGTCATTCTTTCTGATTGTGTGTGCGCCGCATGCGGACAACTGGTTAGCAGGTGTGTGATCGGCAGTCCGGGTTTGTTGTGGGTTGTGTGTATTTTTTTTCTTCTAGGGGATTCTTTCCATGCCAAGTTTAATGTTTACCCTGTCAGTCATTCAAGGCTGCAGGGGAGGTCGACACCCACGGCGACACACCGAGCCCTTTCATTCCCGCAGGACGCCTTATCACCCCGCCGCGCCGCGCCGAGCCGAGCCTTGGAAGTGACATCAGCCTCGCCTTGTTTTTTTTTTTTTTAAGGTGCGGACGGCCAAAGCGGCTGCTGACGGATCAGTCCAAGGCCACCTGCCCCCCCCCCGGGGGAAGCGAGCAGGCAGGCCGCTCGATGTGCCACCCCCCCCCCCCTGGGGGAACGATAGGAGGCCACAATCCTCCCGCTTGTTCACATTCATTCTTGCGAGTGACAACATTGCTAGGATTGTTGGTACAGGTGTACCGTGCGTGTCTGAGTGAGTGAGTGAGTGAGTGAGTGAGTGTCTGAGTGAGTGAGTGAGTGAGTGAGTGAGTGAGTGTCTGAGTGAGTGAGTGAGTGAGTGAGCGAGTGAGCGAGTGTCTGAGTGAGTGAGTGAGTGAGTGAGTGAGTGAGTGTCTGAGTGAGTGAGTGAGTGAGTGAGCGAGTGAGCGAGTGTCTGAGTGAGTGAGTGAGTGAGTGTCTGAGTGAGTGAGTGAGTGTCTGAGTGAGTGAGTAACCCGAGGTGGATTGCCTGCGAGTGCGGACCTCCCCCTTTTTTGTGCAGCAGTCTCACCACTTCCTCGTAACCAATCACATCGGGTTCTTCCCTGGCAAAGCGCTGAGTCACTTTTTTTTTTTTTTTTTTTTTTTCCGAACCTAGTGAGGATGTCGGCGATGAGTGTGCCTCCGGGCCACCCGGCTGCTCCCACAATGCATTCTGCTCGTACAGCGCGAACGTGTTCCTGCTCTCCTGCAGGCCCAGCTTCTCCTGCATCCTCCGCAGCACCTGGGACCCAGACAGGAGGGGACACGCCTTTTTATTCCTTTTCCACCCACGGACTTGCTGGCACGTACACACGCGCACACACGCACACACGTACGTACACGTACACGTACACACACACACACACACGCAGTACAACATAAAAAGGAACGCAAGAAGACCGCAGCGGTGAGCTCCCCCCCAAAAAAAAACTCAAAAAAGGGGGCCGCAAAGGTAAGCCTGGGTGTAAAAATGTAACAGGAATTGGACACGGACCTTGGACGGAACATAAAAAGAAAGAAGAAGGAGACGAAGGAGAAGGAAGAAGAAGTGCGTGCGGAGCGGTGCCAAACCTCGCTGGCGGTGGTGTGGGAGTTGATGTGGAGCTGGCAGCAGACCGCCCCGGGGTAGTGCACCGTGCACAGCATCTGCTGCCGGCTCATCAGCATCTGGATCTCCTCCCAGGACGGCACGCACTCCCGGCACTTGGTCTTGTCCAGGGCCTCGCCCACGAACGAGGCGTAGTTGTCCATCTCCGACTCGGGGGTCTGACTTTGGATCCTGCGAGGGGGGGGGGGGGGGGGGGTGAGACAGACTGGACTCAAGACACTGAGAAACTGGATGTGTGCATGTGTGTGTGTGTGTGTGTGTGCGTTGTGCACATTTATGCATGTGCGTGTCTGTGTGACCTGACCTTTTGTGCATGCGCGCACGTGTTTGACGCACCTATGTGTGTCGTTTGTGCGTCCGTGTGTGCATTTGCGTATGCTTGCGCGTGTGCCAGCGCGCAAATGAGTGTTTTTGTGCGCACCGTTTTTGTGTGTGCGTGTGTGCGTGCGCGAGCGCACATGTTTGCGTTGGCTTCTGCACGCAATGCGCGTTCTGACCGCGTTCAGTGGCGTGAGAGAGAGACAGAGAGGGGAGAAGTGGGGAGGGAGAAGGGGGGGCGGGAGCGTGTGTACGCTGGCGATGTCAGCGGGGATCAGCTGCGTGTCGGGGGGGGGGGAGGGGGGGGGGCGCGCTGCGACCTCAAGGCTCTGCGTCACGCCGCCGCCAATTCCGCGCGCCGCCTTTACTTTCTTTTGCTTGCAGGGGCTCCAGAGTCAATGGAGCGAGGGATGACAATGTTCTCGCTTATTCTCTCGTTGGGGACTTGGAGGGCTCAGTCTCTCTCCCCCCCCCTACCTCCCCAAGTCCCTGAAAGAGCAAGGGAGGGGGAGGAAAATTAAAAAAAAAAAAAAAAAAAAAAAACGTCAAAGGGAAACATGGTTGACTTTGGGCCGCGCACGGAATGGGAACATAGGTTTCCTCTCATGTGAACCAGAGTGACCCGTCACTTCCTCCCAGAGGAGCGGCCGGCGGAGCTGAGGTGTGTGCGTGTGTGTGTGTATACGGTGTGTGTACATGTGTGTGTGTGTGTGTACGTGTATGTACGTGTGTGTGTGTGTGTGTGTGTGTAAACGTGTGTGTACGTGTGTGTGTCTGTGTGTGTGTGTGTGTGCCTGTGTGTGCGTGTGTGTGGCGCCTATGTGTGTGTGTGTGTGTGTGTGTGTGTGTGTGTGTGTGTGTGTGTGTGTGTGTGTATGTGTGTGTGCGCGCTGTGTGTGTGTGTGTGTGTGTGTCTGGGTGAAAAGTGGGGAAACGCACGAGACACCTTGTGCCAGCTGTGGAAGGTGTTGAGATACACCAACGAAAGCCATGAGCTCAGCCAGTCTTAACTCTGAGGGGGGTGGGGTGTGGGGGGGTGTGGGGGGGGGTTATAGGAAGGAAACAATTACAACAGAACACAGAGCAGGGGACGGAGCGCGATTAGAGAGAGTGCGAAGGAGAACAGCGGGGTTGAAAGAGTGGACACTTTCTTTCTTTTTTTGACGCCAGACAGAACGCGAGGCCCGGCTACGTCTCCCGGCCTCCTTGCCTGCCCACAGAGCAGGGTTCTGTCCAGTTACAAGTACCCCCCCCCCCCCACCACAAACCCCTCCTTCCTCCTCTCTCCACCAGCACAGGCTGGTGAAGAGCCTGTGCTGAGCCTGTGTGCGCCGCCCGCCCCCCCCCCCCCCCACCCCGTCACTGGAAACATGCCCTGAGAGGGGGGTGAGAGGGGGGTGAGAGGGGGGTGTGAGGGGGGTGTTCTCAGGGGAACCGAGAGGAGCTGGGTAGCAGGAGGGGGGGGGCACAATAAGGGCTATCTGGGCCCACTGCCCAGCTCCTGTCCCCAGCTACGTCCAGCTTTAGCCGGAAACCCTGACCAACACAGACACACGGCCAAGAGGAAGGGGGGGAAAGAGAGAGAGAGAGAGAGAGAGAGAGGAGAGAGAGAGAGAGAGAGAGAGAGAGAGAGAGAGAGAGAGAGAGAGAGAGAGAGAGAGAGAGAGAGAGAGAGAGAGAGAGAGAGAGAGAGAGAGAGAGAGAGAGAGAGAGAGCGAGAGAGAGAAGAGAGAGAGAGAGAGAGAGAGAGAGAGAGAGAGAGCCCTCTGCAATGATGTGTGAGAGGGCCAGCAGGAGACATTAGAGAGATGAGGAGAGCGAGATTAGAGTCTACTTTATTGTCACTGTGCAGGAATACAAGTACAGAGACAACGACATGCAGTTGGCGTTCTAACCAGGAGTGCAGGGAATTAAGGTGCAGTATTGTACTTGAGTAGCGCAATATTGGTAAACAGTTTTTAAGTGGCAAGTAATGGACATGGAATATATTGGCAGTGAGGATTCCCACACAGTTGGATACATATGGAGGAGAGGAGAAGGAGGAGGAGGGGGGGAGGGTGCGTGCCTGCCAATACAGCCGTATAGATAGAAACAGGCGCCTTATTTAATGACATGGTGTCAGAAGAGAGCTCGGGGCGAAAAGATTAAGAGTGGCTGGTCTTGCCGTCGGTTGGGCTCGTCTCACACAGACGACGATCCGGGCCAGCCCCCCCCCCCCCCAGACGCACGCCCGGCGCCGGTGCTGCGTCTACAGGACCCCCCCCCACCACCCGGGGGGGGGGGGGTCAGCTGCTGCCCGCGGGAGGGTTTTGAACTGACCTTCGACCCGAGACGTACGGTCTGCACTTGGGCCAAAGCCAACTCGCAACAACAACAAACTACCAGTGACAAACAAACCCCTCCGGTTAACTCATCATGAACGGCCATCAACTTTGCCGTCTTGGTCTTCACAAAGCGGCGGTTAACTCTTCACAAACTCTCGACACACCGGTGCAGTAACCTTAACTCTTACCCTACAGTGAAAGCGGAGACCCTGTGATGGCCGTGATCCCAGGGCCACGAACAACCCGCCCTCACACAAGAGGCACGCGGCGCGTGTGCGTGTATGTGCGCGTGTGTGTGCGCGTGTGCGGGCGTCTCACCTCTTGAGGTGGAAGCGCAGGTACTTGAGCACGGCGGGGCCCGGCAGGAAGGTGCAGCTCATGCAGGTGAGCAGCTGCCAGTAGCGCAGGTGGGCGGCGGTGTGCGGCTGGGCGTGCAGCACGTCTGCTTGGCCAGCTGGCAGTAGAGCTCGTCGCGCAGCGGCCGCAGGTCCAGGCAGGTCTGCAGCACGCCCTGGATGATGGGCACGGGCTCCCGCGCAGACTCCAGCTGCTGCAGGCAGTGGAAGAGCTTGACGGCCTCCTCCCGCACCGGCCCGTAGCCTTACCGCTGTAGTCTGGGGGAGAGGAGAGAGAGGGAGAGAGAGAAGGGAGAGAGACACAGCACAAGGAGAGAGAGAGACACAGCCAGAGAGAGAGAGAGAGAGAGAGAGAGAGAGAGAGAGAGCGAGAGAGAGAGCGGAGAGCGAGAGAGCGGAACAGACAGACAGACAGACAGATAGAGAGGAGCGGGAAGAGAAGAGAAGGGGGAGAGAGGAGAGGGGGGGGGAGGGGAGAGACAGACAGACAGACAAAAGAGGAGCGGGGAGAGGAGAGAGGGGGGGAGAGAGGGAGGAGAGGGAGGGAGAGGAGAAACAGCACAAGGGAGAGAGACAGACAGAGAGGAGCGGGAGAGAAGGGGGGGGGAGACAGGGAGGAGAGGTCAGTGTCGTTGTCGTACATGCTGATCTATCCGTGTTGCTATCGGCGGCCATCACACAACGTGCGGCCGTCGTGCACCGCGGCCTGCAGACGCGGCGGTCCAGACGTCCGGGGGTCCGCGAGAACGCTCCCGTCCCCGGGGGTTCACAGACGCCTGCCTCCCTCGCCTGCTTCTAACACACGATGAGGAGACGAGCGCCCTGTCTCAATCCGCCGTCACGCACGAGAGAGGACACCTCCGAATGTAAACACACACACGCGCGCGCTTCGGGCTTCGGTGGGCCGTGACGTGGCTACTCCTGTAATCCGGCATCAAAAACAAAACAAAACAAAACAAAGTTCGCCGAGGGACTCACATTTGTGCTCAGCGGGCTGCCGTAGGGGAAGGGGAGCAGGGGGGCGTAGAGCGGCCCCTGGGGTGTACTTCAGGATGGGGGTTGTGCTGGTAGATGTGCTCCACAACCCTCCGGGTTGAACTTGTTCTCCTGCAGGAAATGACACGGGGGCGGGGGGGGGGGGGGCGGGGGGGGGGAAGACATGAATAGACGGCACGAGAGGAGAGAATACAGTGCATTCATATGTTTCGATATGACCGGAGGCCAGCCTGGGGGGGGGGGGGGGGGGGGGAGGGAGGATTGACCTCCTCCGTCCACAATTTCTACCCGGGTCACGGCCCTTTCTGGAAAGACCGCGGGGAAAGTCAAGAAGCGTCGACCCCAGCTGGCCCCAGCAGCAGCAGCAGCAGCAGCAGCAGCCTGCTTCAAACGTTGATACGTTTTTGGTGCAATGTGCAGACACACGTTGTGTGTGTGTGTGTGTGTCTGTGTGTGTGTGTGGGGTGCCACACTACAGTTTCGCACCTGTTGCCCATTAGTAATGCCCCCCCCCCCCAACCGCCCCAGTACAAGACACAGCTCCGCTGCACTGCCCCCCTCCTCTTTGTGGGCAAAGTTGAGGCATTCCTGCAAAGTGCCTGGTTCTGTGGTGACAGATCGACTCGTCTGGTTAGACTGGTAGAATGAGATGTAGGGCCCTGCGCTGAATGGGACAACGTACAGCAGGATACTAAAACCGGTACAGTGAACTCGCACGCATGCACGCACGCACAGCACGCACGCACGTAACCGGGGCCGCACGTCCACATGAGAGACACACACACACACACATGCGCACACACACGTGCAAATCTCAAGACGTCTAAACAATACGCCTAAACAATAGATCTTCTCACTGGGAAGGAGGACGTTGATCTTGGCCGCGATTAAAGATAAGCAACGCAAACGCAAAACCTCACAGGCGCAAGAACTTGGTTCCCCGATCAATGCCTTTGGATCCACTATTAACTAACCTGCAATGTGTAATAATAATAATAATAATAATAATAATAATAATAATAGTAATGCTTTTTATTTAAAGGCGCCTTTCAAAGCACTCAAGGACACCTTACAGACAAGTTAAAAACAAGTAACAAGTAACAGTGGCATACTCTGTCAATGTGTGACAGAGTATGTCACTCGGAATAAGTGTGTTTAGGCGTGATTTAAATGTGGAGACAGAGTTAAAAAGTGTGATTGTCTGGTGGGAGAGAGTTCCATAGGTGGGGAG